>JAJKFI010000024.1:8180435-8199197 GCA_029204185.1 Lerista edwardsae
TAATAATAATAATAATAATAATAATAATAATAATAATAATAATAATACATGTATTTATATACCACCTTTCTTAAGATCACTAGATTTCTCTAATGACTGTAACTCAAGGCGGTTTACATAGGCAGACTTTTATTCATAAACCCGAAGGTTTTTACAATTTACAGAAATGTTCTATCTTTCAAGAACAACACTCATACAGATCTTTCTTTCTGGATTTAGCCTTCTTTCTTAGCCACCCGTCTGTCTTCTGCTGGCTGATGAGGCTTCCCTGCTCCCACCAGAGACACAGCTGACTGCAGCACACTCCTCCTCCCACAAGGCAGCCGGAACTCAGCTTTTAATCAGCCACAGTTTGCAAGGTCTGCTGCTCAGAGACTTCCAGTAGTCTTGAACTCACGACCTTCAGATCTTCAGCTGTTATCTTCGGGCAAACGGAGGCATTAACCCTCTCGGCTAAATCTTCTGCCCTAAATAGGCTATTGTTCTTTCTGATTCACTTTGCTATTGGGAAATGGCTGAGAAATAACACAACTGATTGCTGCATTCTCAGGAAAGCAGCAGGCTCTGGCGTCGCAATGATGGCACCTCCAGCCATGACATCACTTCTGGTGGGTCCCGGACAGATTGTCATTCTAAAAAGTGGGTCCCAGTGCTAAAAAGTTTGAGAACCTCGGGTCTAGCCGTTTGCTCTTGTGCCCTCGTTTAAGTGTAACAGATTGCTTTCTTCCTTCTTGGTCTGTCTAAGGACCTGTTGACTGACCTTCCAAAGTGCTTTAAAAAAAAAGAATTGAAAAAGAAAGTCACACTTCCCTGTTCTCCAATCCAAGCAGCAGGCACAAAGTGTGAACCATTTCGTTCTATTATCACAGTCCAGAACTCACCATAAAGCTGTCAGTTGCACCATACCTCCAAAGCTGTCTCCAGCCCCGCGTGACCGGCCATATCTCATTTGTAATGGGTAAAACTGCGAAGCTTCTCACTGGTGGCCTTTCTGTTCTCAGAGCGATACAGTTTCACAGAAGGCATCAAGCTCCCCGGGGGCCAGAGCAACAGAAACTGCTGACTTAGCAATGCTCTGTGACTTGGAGGTTCGAAACGTATCAAATGAGGTCGCTGTTACAAATTGCCTATATAGGTTTACAAGTGAAAGCCCACAGGACTTGGCAGGAAAGTTTGTTCTCAGCAGCCAGAAGGGGATGGTGTAGGAATAAATGTACATTTTGAATCGTAAGAACATAGGACGAGCCCCGCTGAATTAGGCCAAGGATACCTGGAGTTCAGTATCCGGTTCCCTGCAGTGGCCAATGGGATGCTTTCAGGGAGTTCACAAGCAGGACATGAAGGCAGAGGCGGATCTACAGGGAGGGCAAAGCTCTAAGTGTTGCAAGAAGCCTTACCCTGTCATGTAAACCCTTGCTGCTGTAGCCAGTAAGCAACGCCAAGATGTTGCTTTTCCCTGTGAGGATTGGCTAAAACGGTGCAGGAGAGGAGTGATTACCACTGCAAGGTAAGGCTTCTTGCAAAACGTAGAGCTTTGCCCTCCCTTAGATCTACCTCTGCATGAAGGCAGGAATGTCCCCCAGCAACTAGTATTGACTCAGGGCACAATCCTAAACTGGAGTTAGGCCAGCACAGTTAGGACACAGTTAGGCCAGCACAGTTTCGCTGGCACAAGGGCCATCGTAAAGCCGGTTTGGACCACTCTCAGGGTTAGGGAGGATGGTGCACGTCTGTGTGCTGGCCTCTCTGACTCTGAGAGTGGTCCAAATGTCCCTTGTGCCGGCCAAACTTTGCTGGCCTAACCGTGCCAGTTAAACTCCAGGTTAGGATTGCGCTCTCAGTTATATTCTCCTCTGAACCTGGAAGTCCCCCTTAGCTCCTGTGCCACTGAAAGACAGCGCCTGCATCACTCTATCAGTCAACAATATTAACTGGCCTAATAGCCTTTAAGCTAAGCCCAGGGCCAACCTGCCCATGATGAAGCCCAGGGTGAAACTGGCTGTTTCATAAGTGCAGGCGATAACAGCAGCACCAGGCTACACACTGCCAACGACTGGGGGTTGGGATAAACTGCCCCCTCTTGCTCTGTCACCTTAGGGTTGCCCCCTGCCCAGCACTTGCTCCAAACCTAGGAGCAAGGGGGCATCTAGCAAGTGCCCACAGACCACAATCATCATTCACCTCCAGTGAGAACACGCTGAGTTTTGAAACTCCGCTTTTTCTCGCTGGAGTGGAACAGCAGTTATAGACTGTACCCGGTCACTGGCTGCCCCCTTGCTCTGCCACCCCCCACCATTTCCCATCCCCCCTTAGCTGAGGAGCAAGGGGGCATTTTTAAAAAAAAATGTATTGTGTTCCAAGAGTTAAAGACAGCCTAATGCAAAGTTCTCCCATTTATTTCATGCTTCAGATGTTTACATTGAGCTGTGTCGTTCTCATTTGATCCCAGACAAAGCAATGGATGTCTCATAGTCAGTGGCATTGACAGGGGAGTATGGATGACAGCCAACTCTACTAGTTCTGCCTGGGAGGACAAAAAGGGAAACTTTTCTATGCCAAAACTATCAGGACTGACTCCTTCAAGTATCCCCAGAGAAATAGCAGGCATATCCTGCTGGATCTTCCAGGAGTAATTAAGAGCTCTATCCTAACCTGGAGTAAGGGAGTTAGGCCGGCTCAGTTAGGCCAGCAAAGTTTGGCCAGCAAAGTTTGGCCGGCACAAGGGACCACTCTCAGAGTCAGAGAGGCCAGCACACTGACGTTCACCATTCTCCCTGCCTCTGAGAGTGGCCCAAACAAGCTTTACAGTGGCTCTTGTGCAGGCCAAACTTTGCTGGCCTAACTATGCCGGCCTAACTCCAGGTTAGGATTGTGCTCTTAATCCCAAACTGCTCTGGTCCCATACAAAATTCAGCCAGCACGCCTTCCAGAAAATAAATAGCCATATTAGGAATATTGAAAGACAATTGTTTAGTTGACAAAATAAAAAGGAAGCATTTGATGATAAAATGTGGTATTTGGTGCCTTTCCAAGGAAGTTGCTTTTCCTGGAAGTCCTGCTTGACCTTTGGGATATTTACAGTGGCCAAATGGGACTTCCCATAAAACACAGGCATTTATAAGCACAGCTGAAGTGGCAAAGAAGACATAAGTCTATTCATTTGCAGGGAGTCCCCACCATTGTGGTCAGAAACAATTTCCCACCTTGCTTGTGTTTAATAAATACAAGCCATCCTTGGGTGTTCACCAGCAAAATTGCCTGCTACTTGACTATTGAAATGGGGAATGTTGCTTCTAAGTGGTTTCCACATGTTGCATTTGGTAGATGCTTAGCACTTTTAATTAGACCAGTCAGCTGCAACACACACAGTAATTTAGAGAGTGGTCTCTATCCATGGCCCAGTTGGACTAGCACAGCAGTTCTCAAACCTTTTAGCACCAGGACCCACTTTTTAGAATGACAATTTGTCCGGGACCCACTGGAAGTGATGTCACGGCCAGAAGTGCTGTCATTGTGACGCCAGAGCCTGCTGCTTTCCTGAGAATGCAGCAATAAGTTGGGTTATTTCTCAGCCATTTTCCAATAGCAAAGTGAATCAGGAAAAAAAAAAAAAACCATTTACCACTTTGACACAAACAAGCCACACAGCCCTTCCCATTTCCAGCATCCCCCCATATTTTCAATATGGCTGCTCTTGGTGCTTCACAACTCACCTGAAATTTTCTCACGATCAGCGATGGGATCTACAAATGAACAAGGGGAACGCTGGGTGGGACTTACACGGGGCTTCTGCATGATTGGCTGCCCATCTGCAGCGTTCCCCAGCTGTCCTGGCCTTGGGGGGGCTGCCCCCAGTTAGCGCCCCCCCCCGCTGCTCACCCAGGTACCCGGCACGACCTCACCTGTCCTCCGCGGTGAGCAGGAGCCCCCCCGAGGCCAGGGCAGCCGCAGAACACTATGGACGGGCTGCCACTCAAGTGGAAGTCCCGCCTAAGTCCCGCCCAGCATTCCCCTTGTTCATTTGTAGATCCCATCGCTGCTCACGACCCACTGGTAGGTCCCAACCCCCAGTTTGGGAATCATTGGACTAGCAGAATCAGTGGGATGGCTACATACCGCATCGCAGCAGAGGAAAACCTGCACATTTGTACAACTCAATGTCCATTATGTAGAAGCCCAAGTAAAGGCAATGAGAATGCTGTGGCTTAATCATGAAGGTCCCAATCCTTCTGCATGAGCAAGGGGAGAAGAGCAACCACAGCTGCAAGTGATCTCAGTGCTTTTACTGAAGCCAATCACCCTGCTGAACAAGCAATCTGGTCTTGCATGGAAAAGTGGCTTTCTTGTTCCACCAGGTGGCTGCAGTTAAAAAAAAAAAACACACCTTCAAAATATCTCTGCATGAGCACAGTTCTCCATCATCTTACTTGCAAGATTTACAGCTGTGTGTTTTAATTCATATGTGGCAAGTTCCTAGTGCCTTGGGGCAAATGCATTGGGTGCAAGAGTGTCCAGGAGTAAGCCTAGCCAGGTGAT
Organism: Lerista edwardsae; assembly: GCA_029204185.1. NCBI lineage: Eukaryota > Metazoa > Chordata > Lepidosauria > Squamata > Scincidae > Lerista > Lerista edwardsae. The sequence goes on from JAJKFI010000024.1 coordinate 8,184,972, forward strand.
GCACAGGGGCCCTCAGTGCTTGGCCAGCATTTGATGCTGTGCCTCATGTGTGGGCAACATGGAAGTCCACAAGCGGCACAGGCAGTGTTGTCATGCAGGGGGTACGCGGGGGTACGCGAGTACCGGTTTCTAGAATTACAGCTGGCCCCGCCCATTCGCCCGCCCACTCGTCGACTCCGCCCTCTGTAACGTTTGAATTTCCTGCATGTTTGAGTTGCCTGCCTGTTCTCAGAGCCAGGCAGGCAGCGAGCGGAGCCTTTCCTTTCCTTGCCACTGAAAAATGAGTTGCTCTGGGGTTTTAACATGATGCCAGGCCTCCTTAACATGTTCTGGGGGTGCTGTGGAATACTGTTGCAACTGTTGGGTCAGTTTAAACTCATCTGAGGCCTCAAAAAGGGCTTTTTTCATGTCACTTCCTGCCACGACATCACTTCTGGCTTATGACGTCACTTCCGGTGGGCGGGTCCCGACACGTGCCAATCAAAAGTGAGTACCTGTTCTTAAATCATTTAGATGACGCCACTGGGCACAGGCAGGGATCATTTGTAGCATGCCTAGGCAGAAGTTGCTGGGACTGATTCTAGACCTAGTTCTTCATCGTTGCTTGCCCCCTGGCTCCCTAAAGAATGTGATTTTTTTGGCTATTCTATGGCTTGCATCTGTGCATTTGGTTCTATGAATGACCTCCCTTTAAGAATTTCAACAGGGAGAGGGCCTTTTCAATGGTGGCATCTTGGTTATGGAATTCCCTTCCTAAGCTGGCCTGACTAGCAGCTAATCTGTTACCATCTGAGTTGCAGGTAAAGATCTTCCAGGTTTTTAGTGAGTAATTAGTAGTGGCTTTTTTCAAAAAAAAAAATTGTTTGCTTTTGCTGTTGAACATAAGAACTTCAGGCCACTAGATCCTCAAGCAATCCACAAGCAATCTAGTCTTTCATGGAAAAGACCCATGCTTTTCCATGCAAGTCCCACTGGATCAGGCTAAAGGCCCATCTAGTCCAGCTTCCTGCATCTCACAGTGGCCCACCAGATGCCTCAGGGAATACACAAGACATGTGCATCTTGTTGCCCCTCCCCTGCATCCGGCACTCCGAGTAGACTAACTCTAAAGTAAGGAGGTTGCACTAACCATCACGGCCTGTAGCCTGCAATGGACCTTTCCTCCAGAAATCTGTTCAGTCCCCTTTTAAAAGCATCTAGGCCAGATGCCATCACCACCTCCTGTGGCAAGGAATTCCACAGATTAATTGTCCGCTGGGTAAAAATGTGTTTGACATGATCAGAAATGATTTAAAACAGCTTGCATTTGGTTGGTTCTTGAATATTAGGAACAGGGTTGTTTGTATTTTGTATTTCGTCGACAATATTATGCATCATGTAGGACATATTTTACAGGAAAGGGATATAAAAATATTTTAAATAAATAATAACTGGCCCAGGAACTGCTTGTGCATAGAGTGGAAACTCTGTCTCATATTTTGGATTTGAGTTTCCAAAAGAGTTGGCCACACACCACGAAGACATCTACCCACTTTCAACATTTTGCTCCAAAACTGGGTGTTCTAGCTGAGTGTTTGGGGCGTATTTTCTTACTTAGCAAAATTTTAGACTGGAGTCAGGGATAAGAGGCTGGACAGCCATTGTGTGACTCAGTCTAAAATATTCTGCATGTCTCTGTTATCAGTATAAAAGCCTCTGTGTGCAATGATGAAACACAGTGTTTTCCCCTTGTTTGAGTTGTTTGTTATTACTACCTTGGGTGGATTATTCAGGCAACCAGGATCCATCCCAGCTCTCACGAAAACAAAGCGACATCTCATTGTCCAAAAGGGAATTAAGAGGAGGTATCACTATACCAGCTTTATGTCTCAAATCTGGCTCCATCCTTTAATTACAGGAGGATATAGACATCATGGGGCCAAGTTATTACTTGTTTCAGCTTTATGCCAAAAGAAAAAGGGAAAACACAATTTTCCCAAAGGTAATGAAGGTTATTGAACGTTTACTGTAGATCTCTGTCATTATGTATCTGTTGCCATGTTTACAGACAGAAGAAGCCAGTGGGAATATCTGGCCAATGCTGGGGTGGTCAAAAGAAGATGGTAACACCATCCTTACCATGGTGGTAGAGGTGAAGAAGGGACAAGTGCACAGTTGCTGATTGGCTAGCATCCCCTGATGTCACAGCTTGCAGTGGAGGCTACAAGCCAACGAGCAACCATCTACTTCTACTATGCTGACTGAGATGTCCTGGTCTGCTGATGATTACCTGTAATTAGGGTTTTTTTGTTGTTAAACACAGCATAAAAACACAAAAAAACAATATTTGGGGAGTTCAAATATTTGAATAAAAACATAACCCACTCATTTTCGTGTTTAAGATATACAACTATGACATCACTTCCTGTTGCGATGTCACTTCCAGGGCATCATTTTGCCTTCTGCATCAGGCTACAGTTTCATTAGCTACACCATGGGCAGCCCAATACTAAGCAGCGCCGACATAGTAAGGCCGACATAGCAGGGCCATAAGCCCAGAATGAGGCAGCAGCAACTCAGCACAGGGCAAGGGGAAGTTTTCCCCTTGTACCCAGGTAAGCCCCAGCCAGGCCTATGGGGCTGCTTGGATCTGTGCCTGCTGTTTTGCTGGTGCAGGTGAATGTGCACAGCAGCGGCCCAAATCGGGGCCACTCTGGCTGGGGACGGGGTTTAGGATGTGGCACTACGTCCATTGTGTGTCATCAGACCCGTCACCCTCCACTACGCCACCCAATTACGCCCCCAGCGCGCCTCTGGAACGCCCCCCACGAGGTCCTCCACCGACGGAGTGCTGCCGGCGCTTGACCAAAGCTGCTGCTTGCACCGGTCCAGCGCCCGACGTACCAGTGCAGGTGCTCTTGACGGCACATTTGCAACATTGCTGGACAGGTGCACGAGCGTAGCGCCGGCCCAATGCAGGTATAGGACTGTGCTCTGAATCAAGGCCACTAAAAGTTCATAATTAACAAAGCAATCAAAAGCTTTGCCTTTATGGGGTTTTTTTTTTCAGGAAGCAAGCCCAAAGGAATTTTAACTCTCACTTTAGAGGCTACTGGACTACCATATTTATTTATTTATTTATTTATTTATTTATTTGATTTATACCCCGCCTTTCCGCCACAAAGGCCCTCAAGGCGGCATTACAAAGTTAAAAACACAGTAAAAAACAATAATTAAAAACAGTATTAAGACAATAAAAACAATATTAAAAATATAACATACAACAAATTCCTAGGATCATAAAATATATAAAAAGAGTGCAAAAAAAAAGCCAGCCAGCCTATCAGCAACTAAAAGCCTGCTGAAATAAAAAGGTCTTCAGCCCCCACCGAAATACCGCCAAAGAGGGAGCAGTTCTTAACTCCAAGGGGAGGGTATTCCAAAGTTGGGGTGCCACCGCCGAGAAGGCTCTCCTACTGGCCGCCACCCCTCTCACCTCTCCTGGTGGCGGCACAGTCAAAAGAGCCCCCCCAGATGACTTCAGAGTACGGATCGGATTATATGGGAGGAGGCGGTCCCTCAAATACCTCGGGCCCGAGCCGTAAAGGGCTTTAAAGGTCAACACCAGCACTTTGAATTTGGCCCGGAACAGAACCGGCAGCCAGTGTAGTCGCCGAAGCAACGGCTCAACAGAGTCAAACCGACGTGCCCCGGCAACCACCCGAGCAGCCGCGTTCTGTACTGGTTGTAATTTCCGAACCGTCTTCAAAGGCAGCCCCACGTAGAGCGCATTGCAATAGTCTAATCTAGATGTCACTAGGGCATGGGTCACTGTGGCCAGGTCCATAGAGGACGTTTTCCAGACATCCCAGTGTACTTATAGGCTAGCCACAAAAAGAACTGTTCCTCGTGGAGTTCGCACAGAAGCCAAGTTATGAACTGACAAAACACACAAGTCTTAAACACCTCATCCCCGTTGTAGCCAAGGTTCCTTCCAACGTATATTCACACCTCATTGCCGAAACAGCACGGCAGGATGAGAGCACGTCTAGGGTCATCAAGAAATGGTCCAGAGGATCTCCCTGCTGGCAGAACCTCAAGGAACGCTGCCTGCAATAAAACTGGATTCATTAAACGGGTTGTGCAGCTCAAGTGATCTGGAATGCATTAAAACACGTTGAGGCTGAACAGTGAACGCTCATCCATTAGAACGTGCCACACTGCTTATCAGGTATTAGTCAACATCTGCTCCACGGTTAACAGCCAGCTGACAACAATTTGTGGGTGCATTAAACCCCAACCGTCATTAGATAGAACACGTGTGCTCTAAACCAGGCACAACCCAAGAGCCAAACATTTATAGCTTGTGAAACTGGCCTATTAAAGAATTAAGGCTCATCTATACATTTAGTGAAAGTTCGCACTATAGGCCGACTAATCAAATGATTTAGAGCGCAATCCTGAACTGGAGTTAGGCCAGCATAAACTAAGCCAGCAAAGTTTGGTCAGCACAAGGGCCACCATAAAGCGTGTTTGGACTACTCTTGGAATCAGGGAGGATGTGTGTGCTGAGAGTCTGAGAGTCATCCAAACATACTTTACGGTGCTGGCCAAACTTTGTTGGCTTAGCTTATGCCGGCCTAACTCAGCTTAGGGTTACACCCATAAAGGCGCATGCATTCAGGACAACTGTAGCATGCATTTTTTTTTCTGAAATGGGAAATGAGGCCTAATTCTTTAACATGCTGGTGGTTTCCAAAATTCCCTGCCCATGAAAAAAGAATATGACAAAGAGAAGAGGAAAATACACAGGAAAATACAACCTTTCCTGTGACATGTCGATTTCCGAATGTGTGGATTTGTTTACTACATTAACAACCACTTTTCTGCCAGCCCACTCACAATGGTTTACAATCCAGGATAGAGGGTTCTTATCGAATAGACACAATACAAAAGGAAAAAATTTAAGGGCAAAAGAAGCAAATGCACTCTTAAGAACTTATGTTCTTAGCATAAGAAGAAGTGCCCGGTTGAATCAGGCCAAAAACCCACGTAGTGCAGCTTCCTGTGTTTCACAGTGGCCTATCAGATATCTCAAGGAGCACACAAGACAACAAGATACTTGCATCTGGTTGCCAGTCCCCTGCATCTGGCATTCTGAGATAGCCTGCTTCTACAATAAAGAGGTTGCACCACCCATCGTGGTTGGTAACCTGCGATGGATTTTGCCTCCAGAAATCTGTCCAATCCCCTTTTAAAGGCACCTAGACCAGATGCAATCACCACCTACTGTGGCAAGGAGTTCCACCGATTAATTGCCTGCTGGATAAAACAGTATTTTCGTTCATTGGTTCAAACTCTCCCAATGCTCAATTTTAGTGGATGTCCATCCCCTGGTTCTGGTGTTGTGAGAGAAGGAGAAGAGCATCCATCCACTCTATCCATGCCTTGCATAATTTTGTACGTCTCAATCATATCCCCCCAGGCACCTTTTTTCTAGTCTGAAGGTGCAGCCTTTCCTCATATGGGAGATGACTCTTACATTAAAATGTTACGTAAAAGGTACATAATAACCAGGTGAGATGCCCAGGTCAAAAGGCAGTTCTAGGAAACAAGGAGCCAAATGACAATTGAACCCTGTCAGACAGGTTAAAGGGGGGGAGCTACCTAAAACATCTACATTAGGTCTAGAGTTGCCTCTCATTTTATTACAAATACAGTTGAAGGCCAATTTGGAAATTCAACTCAGGAGAAAAATCAACCATTTGACCTGGGGGTTCTTCTCCAGAGTTCTTCCGCAAATGACGTTTGTTGTATGATTTCAGCCATGATTGCAAACTGCCAACCGCGGGAATCTCCTTGCCAAATTTTGCTATGGCAACTCCAAAATCATTTTATGATTTTGGGGGCAAGAATCCAGAAGTGCAATGCCTTAGCACTTTCCATGTTTACAATCCCAGTCAGTTTGCCATCTCATTAGATCACCAGCGAGTCTGACATTAGCACAATTAGATCTGATTTTCCAGATGAATGCCCTAAATTGACAAAAGAAAGAGGTCTAGTTTGCCAAATAAATCAGCATGAGATGGAAAGTTATTACTCTGCATTAGCTATCAGCTTAGAACTGGTTGCAGTCTTTGGCTGTGTTGCAGCCATCTCTACACAAACAATGGAGCCAATGTACTTAAATTGTCTGCTTCATCGGAGTCTATGTCTATGTCAAATTATTGTTCCTCTGCAGCCCAGCCAAGGCTCCCTCTCACTTGCTTTTTGTAAATACTTGGCCAAAACATTTTTTTTTCTTGCAGAGCTTGACTCTGTATGCCCCGTAAGGATGAAACATGTTGGATTATTTTGCTGAACAGGCCTAAGAGCCAAAATATCCCAACCTTGGCCTGTAGACTTAATGTATTTTTGCAGCAGCATTTGAATGTCAATAGAAGCAGTTGATCTCAGTTTATTTATTATTTGTATACTTTGGACTTCTGGAGGAATTGCTGGGAAGGGCTGATTTTGGAACGTCACCTCACAGCATTTCTGCATCCGAATTAAGAACTGACAGGCGTGCAGTGGAATCCAAGCATGTTTACTCAGAAGCAAGGGTAATTGAAGTCAAAGCAACTTACTCCCTAGGGTGAATTGTGAGACACATTTTACTTCCCAGCAATACTCAATAGTTATATCACACGTGGCTATATTCAAACAGATTATGGACACATTATGGGCTCTCCTCTTAGAGATTATATGAAGAACCTAAGGCCCCAACTTATTGGTGCAATGGCAGAGTGGGGAGGAAGAAGCAATTATGAAGTCTTGAAGAAACAGGCCAGGGCAAGTTTGGAACTGATTCCAGGCAAGCCCCTAAACCAGCAGTTCCCAAACTGTGGGTTGGGACACACCAATGGGTCACAAGCAGTGATGGGATCAGCTAACGACTCGGGGGAACGCTGGGCGGGCAGCAGGAAGGCTGGGCGGGACTTCCGGGTGATTGATAGCCCGTCCATCCGGGTCCGCCGCCCGCCCACCCGCCCGCCACACGGGCTGCCCCCGGGTGGCACGCCCCGCCGCTGCATGCCCTGGCACCTGGGGGCCCCCACCCGTCCCATCCCCCGGCGAGCGGGCACCCCCTCCGAGGCCAGGGCAGCCCATGCGGCAGGCGGGCAGGCAGCAGACCTGGACGGATGGGCTGTCAATCACCCAGAAGTCCCACCCAGCCTTCCTGCTGCCCGCTCAGTATTCCCCCGAGTCGTTAGCTGATCCCATCACTGGTCACAAGCCAATTTCAGATGGGTCACAAAGGACCTAGAGCAGCCATATTGAAAATATGGGATGCTGCAAAGGGGGAGGAATGTGCGGTTGTTTTGCTTGGGTCTAGGTTGTGAATTGGCTTTTTTTTCTTTCTGATTCACTTTGCTATTGGAAAATGGCTGAGAAAGAACCCAGCGTATTGCTGCATTCTGAGAAAAGCAGCAGGCTCTGGAGTCACAATGACGACACTTCTGGCCATGACAGGTGGGTCCTGGACAGATTGTCACTCTAACAAGTGGGTCCCTGTGCTAAAAGGTTTGAGAACCACTGCCCTAAATCAGTGGTTTCCAAAGTGGTGGGTTGTGACCCACCACCTTGGGAAGCGCTGGTTTCTATCCCTTTAAGGGGCGGGGAGAGGGGGAAGGCAGCAACACAATCCCCAGGATCACGCTGCTACCCTGGACAAAGGGGCCCTCATACAAGGGGGAAAAACAGCAGTAGCAGAAAGGCAAATGAATAAATAAGAGACATTCTGAAACAAACACATGCTAGTCAAATAGGAGCATTCAAAAACTTTGAAAACCAAGATAGCAGTAACAAAGTCAAATGACAGAGCCTTGAGACCAGTAGTGTCAGCCTACCGGTACGCTGGGCGTGTCGTCCGGGTGAGCGGCAGCGCGATTGCTGCGTTCTGTTGCGTAACGGTGAAAGCCTGCCCGCTGCAGCGATCAGAATGCAACAGAACGCAGCAATCGCGCTGCTGCTCACCCGGACGACACGCCCAGCGTACCGGTAGGCTGACACTACTGCTTGAGACCCATTTAAAGTCTTGTTGAGCAAATATGATTCTGAGAATTATATAATTCTCCTGAATTATTTTTTAAAAAGTGATCCCTCTCTAACTTCTTGGAAAAGAAGATTCCAGTGGTCTTATAACACTCTGCCCCTTTTTTGGGGGGGGGTGAAATCCTGCCACTGTGAGTACAGACGCTAAAGTGGCTGATAGTGTTACAGAAGTAACCGGAAGGATTAAAGAGTGGAAACATGTAACTCGTATCTCTAAACTGGTGCAAACAAAGCAACCGGCAGAGTAGGAGGAGATATGGAGCCTGAGAATCACATAGAACATCTGAGTGGGCAGACTGACAGGGGTCATCACAAGGGGCCAGCTCCGGCAGAACCAAGTGGTAATTTGAGATAACACCATTCCTTAGAAGCCAACTGGAGCACTCGGTCATGGAAACTCTTTAAGTTGTTCCTGCACACTTTTTCCAGCTCTTGTGCACAAGGAAACCAGTCAAACCGTCCCGTTTCAATGATAAACTGAGGGAACAATCTTAACCTGGAGTTAGGACAGCACAATTAGACCAGCAAAGTGTGGCTGGCTCCAGGGCCACTGTAAAGCATGTTTGGACCACTCTCGGAGTCAGGGAGGATGGCGCACGTCTGCGTGCTGGCCTCTCTGACGGCGCAATCCAATACCCCCTTGAGCCGGCGCTAAGCTCTTGAGCCAGCCAAACACTGTTGCAAACGTGCCGTAAAGTGCGTCTGTGATGGCGCTGTGGCGCTGGACCAGCACGAGCAGCAGTGCCGCGCTCGGGCGCCATCATGACCGTCAGCAGTGCTGGCCGTGCACCAGTCAAACGTCGGTGTCGCTTAGTCGGCGCAGGGCCTCCACGAGGGCATTCCACATCGCTTATAGTGACTTGCTAAGCAAGAAACACTTTGCTGGTAAGCGTTAAACAATGCTAACGGGCGCATAGGGGTGATCTGAATCTGCAGAAATGGGGGCCCGTCTGTGTCTCCTTGGGGTTTGTTTATTCCCGTATACAAGTATACAACCAAAAAGTTGCAAAGACACCTACTGTATTTATTTACGTACATAGCAGGCATTTTGCAAAGCTTCTGCCCAATCCGATCTGGTTCTCTCCTGACATACACAGGGAGGAAGCACATATTCATAGGTCAAAAATAACTCTGAATTGTTTCCCCACAGCATGTAGTCCACAGCTACTTAAGGCACAATCCAGGCCCTTACATACTGCCAAAGCAACGTTGTTGCGTCGGTGATACATCATGAGCACCAATGTGGGGGTGCCAATTGGCACCCCGTGTCGGCGCTAAGGCTTCCAGGCAAGCTGTAGTCGTAGCGCCAGCCTGGAAGCATGGGTGGAGAGCCACCCTTGAGTCAGCAGAACTTGGCTGGTGCAGGGGTGGTTCTTGGGGGGGGGGGGGCGGAACTGGGAAGAGGGTGGGCACAGGTGGGCCAGCCTAGGGAGGGGCGTAGGATTGGGATGCAGCCATTAGGCTGCATCCAAGGCCTCGGCCCCAGGCCATGCAGCCCCGATTCAGGCTGCACAGCTTCCTCGGTTCTGCCCCTGAGACTTCACAGGCGCAGATCCAAGGAGCACATCGGGGAGGTTGGCACCTCCACTGGTGCAAGGGCATGAACGTGCCGGGAGGCTCCAGTCGCCTCGGAGGGTGTGCTGGACACCGCGCAGGCCCTTCGGCCGGCCTGCTCCAGCGCAGCTTAGGATTGGGCTGCCCAACTCAGAGCAGAATCCAAACCCCAGGCTGGAATAGGCAGGCTGATACGCCTGCCCCATCTCCAGCCCAGAGCTCAGTCACACTAGCAAGGGGAAGGGGAAAATATTTCCCTTCCTCCAGGTAGGATGCAGTGGCCCAGATGGAGCTACTCAGAGCTGCACCGCCAAAATTGGCAGAACAACTCTGAGCAGCTGAAATGGGGCCACTCGGGCAGGAAATGGGGGTTAGGATCCAGCCCAAAGGCCAAATCCTGCCTCCACCCCCCTCCCTGGGCCCACCCGCCTGCCCTTCTCCTGCCCCGTTCTACCCCCCCCCCCCGCCCGAAGTCCCTGTGCCAGCCTAGCAAAGCCGGCCTTACCTTTGGGCCTCTAGATCTGGGCCCGGCTCCATGAGGCCAGCACACATCTGTGTGCTGGCCCATCTCTTCCGAAAGTGACACAAACACACTTTGCGGCACGTTTGTGACATTCAAAGGCCGGCTTTAGCGCATGTTTGGACTGCACTGTCAGAGTTTTAGGGTGTGTTTCTGTTCAGCTGCGTGGTTTCTTTCCTGAAGGCTTTATAAATAAACGAAGGCCTGCACGCAGCCTCTGAGCATGCAAACCGCTTTATTTTTATTTACATCTCTTTCGAGAAAGATTTAACTCTGCTTCCTTTGGGTATGTCTTCCTTGCCTGAAAAACTGTGGTGGAGCCCTATTCTTAGCACAGTCCTACCTCACAGAGTTTGTAATGTAAATGAGCTTATAATGTAATGTAATGTAAATTATTAGCTTGTGGGTGTTAGCTTGTGCTTGTGGATTGCGGCAGGGGTGACATGAACAGTGTGGGCCCTTACAGAAAGAACATACATCGTCTTTGGGGATTGGCAGTTCCTCAGTTCATATATTTAGAATATACAGAGGGGTGAAATATTTAAACCGCCACCCTAAATGTTTACTCCTTGGATCAAGCCAAATGGAAGTGCGAACGGGGTCAAAATACACTGTATTTTGTGGGGGGGGTTTACCACAAAAAGTTACTCTACATAATGGACAAGGGCCCTATCCAGCTTAAGGTGATCAGCCTCCAATCCTGTGTGCACTTACTTAGTGGTAAGCTCCACTGAACTTAAGGGGACATACATCAGAATAAATATGTACTGGATTCTACCGCATGAATACAATCTTATGTGCACATTTCTAGCTGTAACAACCAGTGGTAGAATCTAAAACAGGAGGATCCAGAATGCTGGGCGGGACTAACCTGTGAGTGGAACGCTACTCCGGCCTAGCTCCACCCACGCGCCGCCATTCGCCCGGCTCTGTGGTGGCCGCGGCATTGCAAAGCGCCCATGGCCTCAGAGGGGGCGCCTGCTCGCCGGGGGACGGGGACGTGTGGGGGGGGGCGCCAGGTGCCGTGGGCGAGCGGCAGTGGGGCGCATCCATGGAGGGCAGCCCGCACGGCAGGCAGGAAGGCGGCAGACCCGAATAGACGGGCTGCCACTCAAGGTTAGTCCCGCCCAGTGTTCCGGATCCTCCTGTTTTAGATTCCACCACTGGTAACAACCCAATCCTACCGACAAGAACAACAACAAAAACCCAGTGATGCAGCTGTGCCAATGGAGCACGGGGAGACAGCTGCAGAGGTATCCTCGTGCCTTACGCTGGGGCAAGACTCCATCGCCTGAACAGGGCTCCTTACATCTGCGCCAGTCATTTTGCTTCTGCACAACTAACAGCACAATCCTATGCATGTCTACTCAGAAATAAGTCCTATTGACTTCAGTGGGACTTACTCCCAGGTAAGTAAGTATAGGATTGCAGACTAAGGGAGAAGGAGATGGGACAGGATCCTGGCTCACTCCTCCACCATTCCACCTCCTGTCCACCCCGCTACCTGCCTAGACACTCCCCATTTGTCCAACCATCTGCCACCACTGCCAACTTACCAGTGCTGCTATCAGAAAGCTCTCCACCTGTGCACACAGCCACCATCACGGATGCTGGCGACATTGTTGCACAACCTGGTGGCACATCACATCAGAACACATATTCTGACAGCAGGTGCCTTAGTTAGGATTGGGGCCTTATTGTCCTCAGGAGGACAATACTTACTTCCAAGTAGGCATGCAGAGGAGCTAATAAGCAATGACCAGCGACCAGTGTGTTTACTTCAGAATTTACCTCAGAATCAGTGGTGTCATTCTATAATGAAGTGCCGGAACGCAGGTGGGACTTACCCCTTGATTGACAGGGGCCCTGCGACGCGTCGCCGCCTGCTGTTCCGCCGCGGAGGGCTTCTTCCGGGTGGCGCGCCCCTCCGCGGCTCTCCGCAGCACCCAGCGCGCCACCCAGGCAAGCGGGCACCCCCTCCGAAGCCAGGGGTGCCCGCGCGGGGCTCGGAATGGTGGCGACGCGTCAGAACCGCGCAGCCAATCACGCGGTAAGTCCCGCCCACCGTTCCGGCACTTCATTATAGAATGACACCACTGCTCAGAATGCAAGGTACAAAGGAGTGGCAACAGGATGCAGGCATCTTGTGGTCTTGTGTGCTTCCTGAAGCATCGGGTGGGCCACTGTGAGGTACAGGAAGGTGGACAAGATGGACCTTGGCCTGAACCAGTGGGGCTGTTCCTATGAGTACATGTCTGAAGAGGAGCATCTGGTTCAGGTGGCTGTCGAAGAGAAATGCTGTGGAGAATCTGGACTGGCCACCAGTGTATTTACTTCAGAATTTCCCTCAGAATTCCAGGTGCAAGGGAGTGGCAACAGAATGCAGGCAGCCTGAGGCATCTGGTGGGCCACTATAAGATTTAGGAAGCTGAACTAGATGGGCCTGATCCAGCAAAGCTCTTCTTTGGGGGACCTTTTTTGCTAAAAGAGGCCCCACATAGAAAAACAGAAAATTTATCTCTTGGAAGTATAAGGAAACACATGAATCAGCCATGAGGGTTAAAGACTGATGCAAACTCTAGTCTTACACTCTTTTTATGTCAATGCATATCAGACCAAAAGGATCACTCACTGGATCACTGAGCCTTGATAAAGGCAAGGGTGACAGAGATCCAGGATGTCTGCAGGCACCCCAGCAGCACAAATAAACAATCGCAGCAAAGGAGAGACATAATTCTGTCATTTGGCTCCGTGTTCTGGCTCCACGACCAACCGCTGCCCCAAGCCAACTACATTCCCTTTAATACAATAATCAAACAAATGTTGAAACCCAATACACTGTGTTGACATCACACGCTAGCTGTCCAACACAAATGGGATGTGGCTCCAACACATATGGTGCGACAATGACATCTCACGAAAATTAGATGATTTCCAGGAATCAGTGAAATCAAAGACATTTCCATGCATAAGTGGCTGCTTTCCGTTTTGCAGCCAACATCTTGAAGGATGGAATAACTCTGTTGATAGCAGAGATGCAAGACTGAAGCGTCAAAGCCTGATTGACCTAATTTTATTGGGCGCACCCAGCTTTGCGACACTAGCCCTGCCTTACCTCGATATGACAATGTAATGCACAAGATTGGATTGAAATAAAGCCTATTATTGGCTGCAGCAAATGAAAAAGATTTGGCCTTCGCCGTGCCACTGCGGTGTATATCATTGTTGTTTAGGAGCCACAATGAGTGAAAACAGAACCCTGATGTGTTAGGGAGGCAGTGAACAACAATACAACTAGCAAAAGAGTTGGAACTGAGAGGGGGGAAATTCAGTTAATTTCAACAGAACTTGAGCACAACTGACTTTCACTAATTCTATCTCAGTGGTTCTCAAACATTTTAGCCCCTGGACCCACTTTTTAGAATGACAAACTGTCCGGAACCCACCGGAAGTGATGTCATGGCTGGAAGTGCCAACATTGTGTCACCAGAGCCTGCTGCTTTCCTGAGAATGCAGCAATAAGTTGGGCTTTTTCTCAGTCATTTTCCAAAAAGTGAATCAGAAAGGGGGGGAAAAGGCCTATTTATAACTGTGACAAAACAACCACACAGTCCTCCCCCTTTCCAGCATCCCATAATCCCATCCTTTCAATATGGCTGCCCTAGGTGCTTCACAGTCCATCTAAAATTGGCTCGCGACCCTCTGGTGAGTCTCGACCCACAGTTTGGGAACCATTGGTCTATCTAAAGAAACATCAAGGGGCAAGTCTACACATTAATCCACAATCAGTAGCAACACTGATCCAGGTGTTGGAAGGACCCCCTCAGTTGGCAAAAGTGAAGGGGGCTAGGCTAGCTGGTCTGTGTCTCCTTCCTCAAACTCAGTTTAATAGCATGATGGGTATTTCACTCCACAGCCAATAGGCCTCATGAGGATTTGAGGTTAACATGACAAAGCAATTAGTCATAACAATGATATGTGCAACAAAGATCAATAGGGAAAGAATGCTCCTGATTAATCTGCACTTTAGAGCAGCCATTTTCAACCACAAATATGCCCTTGCCCCAGTTGGGGGGGGG
>JAJKFI010000024.1:8199950-8220782 GCA_029204185.1 Lerista edwardsae
TGATTGATTGATTGATTGATTGATTGATTGATTGATTGATTGATTGACTTCCAATGTCATTTATAGGAACCTTTACACAAACTGCACTGTCCCTGTGAATGAAACAGGAAGTCCTGCATTTCTGGGCCTCATGGGAGAAGCACAGTAAGGAGTGAATGGGAAGCAAATCATTGTGGCTTGCGTTGGCGGCAGGTTGGAGAGAGGCAGTGGCAAACTCGGGGGTGAAAGGAACCCTGAATCTGCCATCCCCTCAGACCCCTTGCAAGCTGTTGCTGATGCAATCTGCATCAGGCAGCCTCATGGATGAGCTGGCAGCGCACATATACAGACAGACAATACAGGCATGCCCTGATATCCGCTGGGATTCCATTCCAGATCCCACCGTAGACACCTGAAACCATGGAAACTGGGGACACCTTTTTAAAGATAGGGAGCATCAGTGGTTTTGCTGCAACAAGGTAAAAAAAGAGATTTGTTTAATGTTTCCCTCTCTTTTTAATAGGCACCTCAGTATCCATGGTAGCTGTGGATAACTGAAACCATGGATACCAAATCAGTGGATACTGGGGCACGCCAGTACATGCAGTCAGCACACACACACACACAAAGACAGAGCTTTACAAGGCAAGTGTGCATCCAAAGCCCCCCTCAAATCCCCAAACACCAAACAAGTTCTGAAAGGCCAACTAGAAAACCAGAAAAAGTAGTTACTCTCTGTAATCCCATTTTCTTTCATCCTTATTTAGCCAAGCGATTCATCCGTCAAATGCAATAGGATTGCTCATAGACTTAAGAGGATTTCCAGCCACCTCCCAAAATGTTTCCTTTAGGCCTATTGGATGTCTATCAGGGGCAGATAAGGAAATGAATTTTTATTTTTGTAGAATCCCATTGGCTGTGAAATAAATGTTTCTCTTGATCTCAGCGGGGAGGAAGCCCTTTTGCAACAGTCTGTGAGATTAGTGAGAAAGAGCTCTAGAAGACATTGGCTCCAGCTGAGCTCTTATGCCTGTACTACTCCTAGATCACAAGATCAGCATGCGTGTTGCACCAGCACTTCTTGTTAATCTCTCCAATCTGTTTAAAATTGTATTTATTCCATAATTTGTAATTTACCTGTTTATCAAAACTCTCCAACTGGTAGGTAGTGGTTTAGGACAGTGGTTCTCAAACCTTTTAGACCGGGACCCACTTGGCGCTCGTGTCGAGACCCACTGGAAGTGATGTCATTAACCTAGAAATGATGTCATGGCAGGAAGTGACATCATCAAGCAGGAAGTGTGGTCATTTTAACATAATAAAATAAAATGCCAATAAAATGACACTCTTGAAATGAAATAATTGGCATTATTGGACTGCAGCAATGGTACAACCATGAAACATCCCTGACAGAAAGCAGGACAAAATATGATGTAAAAGCACTTTAAAAAAATTCAAACTAACACTCACAAAAGGAATATAGCAAGAGTTAGGGCTGCATCTTCCAAGAAGGCTGCTTCCAGGTCTCCGTGATTCACCTGACATCATGTTGCGACCCACCAAGTAGGTCCCGACCCACAGTTTATTAAACACTGGTTTAGGAGGTTCGCCTGGCTGAAATCCTGTATATTTATTTATTTTATTTATCTGAAGAATGTATTTCCTGCCTTTTCCATGCCGAAGCAAATGCCCAAGGTGGCTTACACGGGCAGGCTAGTCTAAACCACAATTTTTCAATGGGGTTTTTACAAATATACAGTGTTCTGTGATTCACCGGATCTGCAGTCCCAGTTGTAGCCTTCACAGTGCAGTTCTCTCCTCTGGCTGCATGCCATCGAGCCTCAGCAGGCAATTGTAAGTCAAACCTGGATCCTACTCTGTTCTTCTGCCACCTGGCCTTCTCACACATTCCCACACTGGCTCCACAGCGACTCCGTTCTGCCACAGCAGGTACTGCGGCTTGTCACAGCCTGGCATTCCATCCAAAAACAAGACTACGAATTCTCCTGCTTGGCTTCAGGCAGAACTGGCAGCTCAACCGTCAATCCACACTGGATTGATGTCAGGATCCTGAGATCAAGGATGGTGCAGGGGTTAAGGAATTGGACTTTGACTTGAAAGATCCAGGTTCAAATTCTTGCTCAGCTATAAAGCTTCCTGGGCAATGGTGTCATCTACTCACCAGTAGACGGTATGCTGGACGGGACTTAGTGTGATCGACAGCCCGTCCACTCACGTCCGCTTTCTTCCCGCTCGCCGCGCAGCTTTCCCTCGCCTCGGAGGGGGCGCCTGCTCGCCAGGGGGGATGGGTGGGGGTGCACCGGGTGCCTGGGCGAGCAGGCGCCCCCTCCGAGGCGAGGGAAAGCCGCGCGGCGAGCGGGAAGAAAGAGGAAGTGAGTGGACGGGCTGTCGATCACACTAAGTCCCTCCCAGCGTACCGTCTACTGGTGAGTAGATGACACCACTGTTCCTGGGTGACTGTGGGCCACCTCTCAGCCTTTCTATCTCAGCCTCCCCTACCTCACAGGGTTGTTGTAAGGACAAAAGGATGGGAGGAACCATGTACACTGCCCTGAGCTCCTTGAAGGGAGTATAAAAATGAAAAAAAAAATGCTAAATACTAAAATAATATCAGGTCTCGAAACAAGATCTTTCTAATTGCATGTCTTGGTAAATGCATACACCGCTGCCTGCTTGGCATTTTAGCACACACAGTGATGATAAAGTAGCTCAAATAATGTCCCTTATGCCGGCCACACTTTGCTGACCTAACTGTGCCGGCCTAACTCCAGGTTAGGATTGCACTCTTAATGGTGAGTAAAGCCCGTTGACTTCAGTAGAACTTACTTCTAAGTAGAATCCAGGTCACGATTGGGCTCTTAATGGAGAGTAAAGCCTGTTGACTTCAACAGAACTTACTTCTAAGCCAACACGCATGGGCTTGAGATGCTAATCAACTAAAACCACGAAATATTTCTTTTTAAGTTAATTGCTTTCTAAACTAGGTACATGACTTGCTTGGACAATTACATGTGGTAACCAGCAGTAGCTCATCAGCCCGGAAACTTGTGCATTGAAGTCCTCTTGTGCATGAAAACCATTACGGCTAACCACAAATGATAATTTCATCTGAGATTGAAAGATCTCATTTGCTGTCCGCTCTGCCTAGGCACCTTATGTTCTTATGTATAGTCCTTCTCATCATAGGGGATTGGAATGCTAAAGTAGGCAGTCAAGAGGTAAGAGGAATAACAGGCAAGTTTGGTCTTGGAGTACAAAATGAAGCAGGGCAAAGACTGATAGAGTTCTGTCAGGAGAACACATTAGTCATAGCAAACACCCTTTTCCAGCAACACAAACGGCGACTGTACACATGGACTTCACCAGATGGTGTACATCGAAATCAGATTGATTACATTCTTTGCAGCCAAAGATGGAAAAGTTCCATACAGGCAGTCAAAACAAGACCTGGAGCTGACTGTGGCTCAGATCATCAGCTTCTTCTTGCCAAATTCAGGCTTAAACTGAAAAAAGTAGGGAAAACTGCTAGGCCCTCCACGTATGACCTAAATCAGATCCCCTACGAATATACAGTGGAGGTGACAAATAGATTTAGGGGCTTAGATTTGGTAGACAGAGTGCCTGAAGAACTTTGGACGGAGGTCTGTAACATTGTACAGGAGGCAGCAACTAAAACCATCCCAAAGAGGAAGAAATGCAAGAAGGCAAAGTGGCTGTCTGACGAGGCTTTACAAATAGCTGAGGAAAGGAGAGAAGCCAAAAGCAAGGGAGAAAGGAAAAGATATACCCAACTGAATGCAGATTTCCAGAGAACAGCAAGGAGAGATAGGAAGGCCTTTCTAAATGAGCAATGCAAAGAAATAGAGGAAAACAACAGAATGGGGAGGACTAGAGATCTTTTCAAGAAAATTGGAGATGTCAAAGGACAATTTCATGCTAAGGTAGGCACAATAAAGGACAAAAATGGCAAGGACCTAACAGAAGCAGATGAGATTCAGAAGAGGTGGCAAGAATACACAGAGGAACTCTATAAGGCCGATCTAAATGTTCCTGATAACCACAGTGGTACAGTCACTGAGCTCGAACCTGACATCCTGGAGAGTGAAGTCAAGTGGGCTTTAGAAAGCCTCACTAACAACAAAGCTAGTGGAGGTGACAGCATTCCAGCGGAATTACTCAAAATCTTAAAAGATGATGCTGTCCAAGTGCTGCTCTCCATATGCCAGCAAATTTGGAAAACCCAACAGTGGCCACAAGACTGGAAAAGATCAGTTTACATTCCAATCCCAAAGAAGGGCAATGCCAAAGATTGCTCGAATTACCGCACCATTGCACTCATTTCACATGCTAGCAAGGTCATGCTCAAAATCCTACAAGCTCGGCTTCAGCAGTATGTGAATCGAGAACTACCAGATGTACAAGCTGGTTTCCGAAGAGGCAGAGGAACTAGAGATCAAATTGCCAACCTTCGCTGGATCATGGAGAAAGCAAGAGAGTTCCAGAAAAACATCTACCTCTGCTTCATTGATTATGCTAAAGCCTTTGATTGTGTGGATCACAACAAACTGTGGCAAGTTCTTGAAGAGATGGGAGTTCCAGACCACCTGATCTGCCTTCTGAGAAACCTTTATGCGGGTCAGGAAGCAACAGTTAGAACTGGACATGGAACAACCGACTGGTTTAAAATTGGGAAAGGAGTACGACAAGGCTGTATATTGTCACCCTGCTTATTTAACTTATACGCAGAGTACATCATGAGGAAGGCAGGGCTGGATGACTCACAAGCTGGAATCAAGATTGCTGGGAGAAACATCAACAACCTCAGATATGCAGACGATACCACTCTACTGGCAGAAAGTGAGGAAGACCTAAAGAACCTTTTGATGAGGGTGAAAGAGGAAAGTGCCAAAATTGGTTTGAAGCTCAACATTAAAAAGACTAAGATCATGGCAACCACTCCCATCACTTCCTGGCAAATAGAAGGGGAAGAAATGGAAGCAGTGACAGACTTTATTTTCCTGGGCTCCAAGATCACCGCAGATGGTGACTGCAGCCATGAAATTAAAAGACGTTTACTTCTTGGGAAGAAAGCTATGGTGAACCTAGATAGCTTAATCAAAAGCCGAGACATCACCCTGCCAACAAAGGTTCGCATAGTCAAAGCGATGGTTTTCCCAGTAGCCATGTATGGCTGTGAGAGCTGGACCATAAGAAAGGCAGAGCGTCGAAGAATCGATGCTTTTGAATTATGGTGTTGGAGAAGACTCTTGAGAGTCCCCTGGACTGCAAAGAGATCCAATCGGTCAATTCTCCAGGAAGTCAAGCCTGATTGCTCCCTGGAAGGACAAATGCTGAAGCTGAAGCTCCAATACTTTGGCCACCTGATGAGAAGAGAGGACTCTTTAGAAAAGACCCTCATGCTGGGAAAGATTGAAGGCAAAAGGAGAAGGGGGCGACAGAGGATGAGATGGTTAGATAGTGTCACCGAAGCAATGAATATGAAATTGGGCGAACTCAGGAAGCTAGTGGAGGACAGGGAGGCCTGGCGTGCTGTGGTCCATGGGGTCGCGAAGAGTCGGACACGACTTAGCGACTGAACAACAAATAGTAGTTAGGGTTATCCGTCAGATCTCAACAAATGGAAGAGCTTTGTTGGGATAGGGGCCTGTGATCCAACGTGTTGACAGCCAGTTCTGACATCATTAAAACCATACCCCCAAGACCTGCTTTGTGAATCCTTAGTACAAACTGCCCATAGCTGGAAAATTTGAATTTGAATCTACTTTCTGATATGTTCCTACAGGCTCTGAGCTCTTGGCACTAGCATTATATAAAAAAAAAAAATCCATTTTGATTGTCCTGGTTTCAGCCAGGGTACAATAACAAGGCAGGGAAGATAAATGAAGGCACGTTGAAGTATGCGTTGATGTATTCCAAGAGATTCACCCTGCCGCGTTGCTTTCACGGGGCTGGATGTGTCCCTGCCCGATTACGTATGCAAGAGACAACCCCTGAATTGCAAAGGCCAAAAATGTTGGGGCCCATTGTGAAGTCAGACGAAGTAGCTCCACTACGTCTGAAGCCCATTGAAGAAAAACCGGCGAGGATTAGGAACAATGAATCAGATACAGGCCACGGGGTTGGGATGAGACAGTGGGAAAACTGACGTCATTTTTAATTAACTCTCACTGCTATTTCAATATCTGCTTTGGGTCTCCTTTTTCTTCCCTTCTGTTCCCCCCCCCTTTCAGTAATCCCAAGTCTTATCATTTAAGCTGTATCATTTGGTGCCCATAGTGATACTTGCACTTTTGGAAGACTGCAGAAAACACCGATATCGCCTTGCCGATCCAAACAGGCGGCTATTGTTCCATTGACGGAAACAGGCCCTGTAGATGAAAAAGGGCTCTGCTTATTTCAGGAAGCCCTTTATTGCAAGACGCTCTCTTGCTCTCGCTCTCTCGTCTAGACATCCAGGCCCTTGTTCCAGCATGTCAGTCACTGTCAAGCGGCTGGCATGGCTGGAAAGATCAACAGAGAGTCAATGCTGACCGTTCCACAGGGGGTGTCGCAGCAGCAACAGTTGCAGTTTCACACACAGAAGCAAATGCTGAATAGGAATGAATTTATACAGGGCTTCACTTAATGATTAAGCACTTTGTGATTGGTGGAGCGGGATGAAGGAGGGAGATCTCCATTTATTCTAGACAGGCAGAGTCAACTCAGAGCGCAACATTCCTAACCTGGAGTTAGGCCGGCACATTTAGGCCAGCAAAGTTTGGCTGGCACAAGGACCACCGTAAAGCACATTTGGACCACTCTCAGAGTTAAGGAGGATGGTGCATGTCTGTGGGCTGGCCTCTCTGACTCCCAGAGTGGTCCAAACATACTTTATGGTGTCCCTTGTGCTGGCCAAACTTTGCTGGCCTCACTGTGCCAGCCTAACTCCAGGCTAGGATTGCAACCCTCAATTTCTTTGAAAAGGTTTCTTGCTCCAAGGAGGCTGGAACCAAGTGCAAAATGTCCCAACAAAGAACCCAATCAAACTCAAAATTCTAGAAATTTGTTAAGGGGAATCATCACTTCTGGGTATCAATGATTTGTATGTTCCAACAACCTCTATTTCCCAGGGATACTTTCTGGTGCTTTGCTCAATCCCTGTTGGCTTTGGGGGCGAATGCCGAGAACGGTTTGAAAATGTTTTACTATGAGCTGCTCTGAGTTGCCAAACCTCAGGTTTGAAGATCCTGCTAGGTCCCTTTGAAGCTAATTCTCTAAATCAGGATTCATGCACCTTATTGAACATTAAGGTGTCAGTTTGCCATTTCAATTGTCACCGCTGATGAGGTTCATTTCCGAACTGCTGTGAAGCATTAAGAATCTTAAAAAGACAGGCTAAGGAATTTTGTAACTTGGGGAATACAGACTGAGAGATAGTGGAGCTACTAATTAAGGCAACACAGTGCAATTGTATACTGTCTGTACATGCTGAAAGGCACATTTACCAGGCAGTGAGTCAGCACTGTTGTGATTGGTCAAGGGTGGAATATAAGCAGTAACCAGAAGCCTCTCAGGTGTAACTGTGTGGCTTGGACTTAGAATGTGAGTTAAGTCTGTGGAGTATGTATAGAGGAGGAGGAACTGTTGAAATAGTTTATTGCTGCTTGTTATTCTGCTTATCTTGAATGTGCTTTGAACCTGGGCTGCATTACTGACTATTCTGACTGCCTCATCTGTGGAACAACTACTGTACAAGTCTCAACTAAGGTAACATGCTGGGTTGTGTCTTATTGGTCTGTGGTTGCTATTGATACTTGGACGCTTCTACACTTTGCTGGCTTCCTGACTTTTACTAAGCTTAAGTAAAGGTAAAGTTTTCCCCATGACCCAATGGTCTAGTTGTGACCGACTGTAGTGGGTGGTGCTCATCTCTGTGGTCATGTGGCTGGCATGACTCTACGCTGTAGCGCACGGAACGCCGTTACCTTCCCACCTAAGTGGTCCCTATTTATCTACTTGCATTTAGGTGCTTTCAAACTGCTAGGTTGGCAGGAGCTGGGACAAGCAATAGGGGCTCACTCTGTTGCGCAGTCTTGAACTCCCAACCTTCCGGTCGGAAAGCTAATTGGAAAAAAAAATACCAACACTGTTACTGCTAGAGAATTGATTTGGAGTTGCACTTTGGAATATCCCTTGTAGGATACTTTTGTGTTGATCTGGGCTTTCTCTGCTAGCTGGACCTGCTGTGAAAAAGTGAATAACAGGGGATAAGTGACAGCACATCATGATGGTACTTTACAACCAGTAGATTGAGTACCATTGGTGGATGACACTGTTCAGCAGATGCTTGAATTTTGTACTTGAGGTGGAATTCTGTTGTGAGAGAGGGAAAGGAACACCACCCTATCCACTATATCCCTTGCATAATTTTGTACATTTCAATTGTGCCCCCCTCTCTTCCCTTCTTCTCTTCTATTCCAGGGGACGTGGTGGCATTGCGGGTGAAACTGCTGCTTCTGGGCTTTCTGACCAGAAGGTTGGGAGTTCGAGACCACGCAATGGAGTGTGCCCCCATTGCTTGTCCCAGCTCCTGCTAACCTAGCAGTTTCGAGAGCACCTAAAAATGCCAGTAGATAAATAGGGACCACTTTGGTGGGAAGGTAACAGCGTTCCGTGCACTACGGCGTATAGTCATACTGGCCACATGACCACGGAAACTTTTCCTCGGGCTAACGCCGGCTCTACAGGCTTAGAAATGGAGATGAGCACCGCCCCCTACAGTCGGTCACGACTAGACCATTCGGTTGTGGGGAAACCTTTACCTCTTCCCTTGGTGTTAAACACTGTTACTTCATAATGTACTTAACAACTTACAGTAATAACACTTGGACTCTACTTTCAAAAGTGGTGCAGGCTGAGGAAAGAGAAAGCAGAGTTCAGGGGAGACCTAGAAATGACAGTAACTAGAGTAGCTTGTTTCTTGCTCCAGACAGTAGGAACTGTGTGAGTGAGCTACCCAGACCCACATCGTAGCCATTCTTGGAAACAGTGGTAATTGGAAAAAAAAATATTGTACTCACAAAAATGCTTGAAAGATCTTGTGCTATAACGGCAGAAATGGCCCATCTCCCCTTCTAAAATTACGGGTGCTCACAGAGACACAAAGCAAACTTTGTTGCTGTATGAAGCATAAATCTGCTCTCAGTAGCCCAAGCAAAGCCTCCTGGAAGGATGAATGACACTTTGGAATGGAACATAAAAAAAAATGTTCAATACATTCAATTAATTCTGGCAGGTTCTCACAAGGCTCAAATCTGCTTTAAAAATCATAATTCTGAGATCCAAGTTTATCAAGGAGGAGAGCATTTGAGAAGGTGAACAAAGATCTCAGGATAATTTTTGACACCATTCCCACTCTTAAGTTTTCCAAATGTAAAGGAAATGTGTGTCAAGCAGAAGCCTTAGTATAGCTGTAAGGCATATTTTATGGACTCAGCGGTTTTGTGAAAAAAGTGGTGTTAATAAGCTAAAAGCTGAATGATGTAAGATTCCTGGAATTTACCTGGTAGATTAGCAAACTGCCTGATCTGGAAGATGCACCAGGTAAAATGTTGCAATTGGAGAATGGGAACTTGGCTGAAGTCCTGCAAATCAATGAAGGAATTCTCATTTATTCTTCAGCAGAAAAGTCTCTGCTGAAACCTGCTTAGTTCAGCACACTCCCGAGAATATATGCATAGGATTACACCCCAGGCTGCAATCCTATACACACTTAGGGAACAATCCTAACCTGGAGTTAGGCCAGCACAGTCAAGGCAGCAAAGTTTGTCGGCACCAGGGCCACCGTAAAGCACGTTTGGACCACTCTCAAAGTCAGGCAGGATGGTGCACATCTGTGTGCTGGCCGCTCTGACCACTGAGAGTGGTCCAAACATACCTTACGATGACCCTAATGCTGGCCAAACCTTGCTGACCTAACTGTGCCGGCCTAACTCCAGGTTAGGATTGCACTCTTAATGGTGAGTAAAGCCCGTTGACTTCAATAGAACTTACTTCTAAGTAGAATCCAGGTCAGGATTGGGCTCTTAAGGGTGAGTAAAGCCTGTTGACCTCAACAGAACTTACTTCTAAGTCAACACGCATGGGCTTGAGCTGCTAATGAACTAAAACCACGAAATATTTCTTTTTAAGTTAATTGCTTTCTAAGCTATGTACATGACTTGCTTGGACAATTACATGTGGTAACCAGCAGTAGCTCATCAGCCCGGAAACTTGTGCATTGAAGTCCTCTTGTGCATGAAAACCATTACGGCTAACCACACATGAAAATTTCATCTGAGATTGAAAGATCTCATTTGCTGTCCACTCTGCCTAGGCACCTTATGTTCTTATGTAGTGTAGTTAGGGTTATCCGTCAGATCTCAACAAATGGAAGAGCTTTGTTGGGATAGGCGCCCGTGATCCAACATGTTGACAGCCAGTTCTGACATCATTAAAACCATACCCCCAAGACCTGCTTTGTGATTCCTTAGTAGAAACTGCTCATAGATGGAAAATTGGAATGAGCAGAGGAGACAAGAAGCTGGGCCACCATGGCAAATCTGAATTATTGCCAAATGGACTGTTTTGAGTTTATTGCTAACCCCGAGCAAGACACATGCATTTTTCTTGCTTCTTGAGGTTTTCTGACATTTGATAAAATTGGATTGCGTATAAGAAAAGCACATAATTAATTGCTTTTGTGTGAAGAGCAAGTAAGAGGGAAAGCAACTCAATTAATGATGGCCAGATGAAACGCTGTTGATCTTAACTCTTTGTTTTGTTACCGCTGAGTGTTAATATCATTCAATGGGTATTGGCCTTAGGAGTGATTATAGCAAAGAGGCACCTTTAAAGTGATGTCCTCCTGTGCATTGCTAGACGTTTGTATGCTTATAGCAACCTGTAAAGTAAGAATATTTTAAGTCCAGTTATCATTTAAATAACAATGAAGCAGTTAATGTCCACTTCCTGTTAACCTTATGGAATTCTTTGCCACAGGAGGTGCTGATGGCATCTGGCCTAGATGCCTTTAAAGGGGACTGGATAGATTTCTGGAGGAAAAGTTCATCGTGGACTATAGGCCATGATGGGTTGATGTTGTAAAATGTTATTAGTTATTGCTTATCCTATTTCAGTGCTTCCCAAACTGGTGGGTCATGGCCCACCAGCAAGAGAAACACTTGTCCCTGGCCCTAAAGAAAAGCAGCAATGTGATCCCCAGGATTGCACTGCTGCTGGGGAGGGGGGTTCCACTTACCTCTGCCAGTGCCAGCCTCTGGGTGATGTGGGGTGCCCCACAGATGCCTCTGCAGGTCTACCCAAGCCTCCTGAACAGTTTAAAAAAAATGAAAACCACTTCCTGTTCCCTATCCTTAAGGAGTTCACAATCTTTAAAAAGAAACAATGGTGGTACTAGCAAACAACCATTGGGAGGGATGCTGTACTGGGAGCTGCTTGTGGGGGCATGAACAAGTGCTGACCCGGACTTTCTTATTTGCCAAGAGTTCCCCATAAATGATGGCCAAAAGCAGGGGCATAGCTAATGAAAGTGTAGTCCAGTGCAGAGGGCAAAATGTTGCCCTGGAAGTGACATCACAACAGGAAGTGATGTCACAGATGTCACAGTATTTTCATCTTCTTTGGTTTTTTTAACTTTTGATAAGGTAAAGATATTATACTCTGATTTGTTTCTTTGCATTCTACATTAAATTATCTGTCCAGTGATATGTAACATGATGGTATTATTCATACATTCTGACGTTTTCACTATTTTAGCCACTAGTGTCAAACTCAGCTTGTTGCCCCCCCTAAAGCTTGTTGCCCGGTGAAATTGCACCCCCTGCACTTCTTTAGCTATGCCCCTGGCCTCTAGTTATTGCTCTCAGTGGACTTCTGAGGCCAGTTCATCAAACATGGAAAAAAAAGAGTTTTGCAGCAGCCCTCGCAATCAGCCTGCATTTCAGCTCAGCTCTTCTTGGCATTCAATATCTCCAAAGTCTGGTTCAGCCTACTGTATAAGAAGGAATCCAGTTACAAATTTAATGGAGTTTAGAAACTCGGCTTACATTTGTCCCATATGCCAATGAACATGAAAGTACCCTATTCAAACCAAACATATACAAAGATGTATTTGTTATAATATGAATTTTATTTTTTATAACACCTGTTTCATAACTCTGCACGTTTACTAGTTACGTATGGAGGAATAAGTAAAATACAAACAGTGATTGTTACTTGTATGATGACTTGGCAATCAAAGGTTTTATTTCTCCTTTCTGCTAAAGACACAGTCCAACAACTTTTTAAATGCTACTATTGGACCAAAATTTTAATTTTTTTAAATTTAAAACAGTTCAGTTGTCACTTAATGATAGTAAAAGTTCCATCTCTAGATGTTTTCTAGGTGCTACATGAGATCTGTATAAGTTCAACTTCCTCCACAGCTGCAGCTGGGAACACTGAGCACTTCATGCATTCCTATTCTATCTGACCTACTAAATTAGTTAACAACCTCATCATTGTGAACATTCTTTAACAGGAACACTACTTATAGGAGAATGCAATAGGGGTGTCATGGTACCTGCAAACATTAATTATAGATTTATAAACTAAACAGGCAGAGAAGAGAGAAATGTTTAAAACAGTACAGCTTTGTTTGCTGTCAATGACATGATCACATAATGAAAACTGATTAGCCACAAGGCCCTGTTACATTGTCATACTTACTATAGGATCCTTGATTGTTTGGGATCATGTACTAGAAATGTCCTAGATATGATGCCAAACAAGTGAATATCAGAACTATGAATGGATGTCATATCATAACTGCGGCAAGATTGGTATACGCACAAATGACATAGTAACAAATGTGGAAGAGTAATGAAACACCAACATTAGAAAATTTATTAGATAAAGTGTACAATGTAGCAGAGATGGATATATTAACAGAAAGATTAAAAGATGGAAATGTGTATAAAATAGAAGAGTATTGGAAACCATTTTATGAATGGATAGATACACAATTATATAATTAAGAATTAGATATAGATACACAATTAAGAATTAAGTAAAGATGTCTAGTTGAACTATAAGAATGTATGTAAGATAATTGATTAAGAACTTAGCTTTCTCGGAACAGTAAACCTTATGTGTAACCCTTAGGTTATCATTTACCCTACACTGTATCCTTATGTTAAAATCAATAATAATAATGAACTATGAATGGATGTCCAGTACTATTGAGATACAGAAACATTCAAGAAGTGGTATTTCCCTTGAATGATCACTTTGCTGAAAATTGAACCTCACAAAAATGCAGTAGTCGTTGCAACAATCTGCATGTTCCCATTCCATATATTTCTCTGTTGTACAACATAGACTGCCAATGGCAGTGAAATGGGGAAACATGGATCATTCTGACATTACAATATAGGGTAAATTCTACTAAACATTGCAGAGAGGGAACTATATATGTATAGCTGCCATTTTCAGTCCAACATGTCTACTAAAGAATACAAACATAGCAATTGTTTGTAAAGTAGCTATTTTTTACTTTAATTAGAGTGACTGGCAGAGCAATTTTGCCATGATTGACATAATAATCTCACAAAATGATATTGTACAATTGTTGTGATTTCATTTTGGAATAGCTGATAGGATTCTGACGTTATAGCCAGACATTATGATTTCAAGACACAGTAAATTATCATTTTCATCTATTGACAATATTAGCATAGACACCCTCTTCTTTCCACTGATCTGGGCTGTCTTCAATTTAGAGCGCAATCCTAACCTGGAGTTAGGCAGGCACAGATAGGCCAGCAGTTTGGCTGGCACAAGGAACACCGTAAAGAGCATTGGACCACTCTCAGAGTCAGGGAGGATAATGCACGTCTGTGTGCTGGCCTCTCTGACTCCGAGATTGGTCCAAACATACTTTACAGTGTCCCTTGTGCCAGCCAAACTTTGCTGGCCTTAGGGTGCCGGCCTAACTCCAGGTTAGGATTGCTCCCTAAATCCTTCAATCTTACTATAGCCAAATAGTGCAACCCTGTTAGTCCTGCTGGACCTCTCAGCGGCTTTCGACACCATCGACCATGGTGTCCTTCTGGGTCGGCTGGCCGGGTTGGGGCTTGGAGGCACTGTTTTGAAGTGGTTCCGCTCCTTCCTGGCTGACAGATCCCAGAAGGTGGTGCTGGGGGAGGCTTGTTCGGCACCCCGACCTCTCAGGTTTGGGGTGTTTGGGTCATCCGGGGGTTTGGAGTGGGGTGCCATCAATATGCTGATGACACCCAACTTTATCTCTCCTTTCCCCCTGATTCTGAGGAGGCGGTTGAGGTCCTGGATCGCTGTCTGGAGGCGGTTGGTGGCTGGATGCGGGCGAACAAGCTGAAATTAAATCCGGATAAGACAGAGGTGCTTTTGGTTTGGAAATCCACAGCTCGGGTATTGGACTATCGTCCTGCTCTGAATGGGGTCGCACTTCCTCTGAAGGAGCAGGTTCGCAGCTTGGGGGTTCTCCTGGATTCACAGCTACACCTGGAGTCCCAGGTGGCGGCTGTGGCCAGGGGAGCCTTTGCTCAGCTTTGGCTGATCCGCCAGCTGCGGCCGTACCTGAGCTGTGCGGACCTGGCCACTGTGACCCATGCCCTAGTGATATCTAGATTAGATTATTGCAATGCGCTCTACGTGGGGCTGCCTTTGAAGACGGTCCGGAAATTACAACTAGTACAGAATGCGGCGGCTCGGGTGGTTGCTGGGGCACATCGGTTTGACTCTGTCGAGCCGTTGCTTCGGTGACTACACTGGCTGCCGGTTCTGTTCCGGGCCCAATTCAAAGTGCTAGTTTTGACTTTTAAAGCCCTTCTTCCATATAATCCAACCTGTACTCTGAGGTCATCTGGGGGGGGCTCTTTTGACGGTGCCGCCACCAGGAGAAGTGAGAGGGGCGGCGGCCAGGAAGAGGGCCTTTTCGGTGGTGGCCCCCCAACTCTGGAACACCCTCCCCTTAGAATTGAGAACTGCTCCCTCTTTGTTTACATTTCGGCGGGGGCTGAAGACCTTTTTATTCCAAAAAGCTTTTAACTGTTGACAGGCTGGCTGGTTATTATGATCCACGGGGCTTGTTGTTGTTGTTTTTTTTTAATTGTTTTTAAATTTGTTTTAATTGTGTTCTTAATTTGTGATTGTATTGCTGTTTAATACTGTTTTTAATTGTTTTTAATGTGAATTGTTATATTGTTTTATATATATATATTGTAATGCCGCCTTGGGTGCCTTCGGGCACAATAAGGCGGGGTAAAAATCTAATAATAAATAAATAAATACAGGCATGCCCTGGCTGTATTTGGGGTTCCATTCCAGACCCCATCGTGGATACCTGAAACCATGGATACTTGTGATGCCTTTTTAAAGGTAGGGGAACATCAGTGGTTTTGCTGCAACACAGTTTTAAAAAAAGAGATTTTTTCCCCTATCTTTCCCTATTTTTTTAATAGGCATCCCAGTATCCATGGCATAGGTGAATAACTGAAAGAATGGAAACCCAATCCGTGGATACTGGGGCAAGCCTGTACTTATGTCAGAGTTCATTTGGATCAATTGATTTTGTTTGGATCAATTCATGAAGCAGGGAATATCCACAACAGCAATGAAGGGAATTTCTTGAACTGTGTGCTATAATCCTAAACAAAACTTCAATGTGTTACATTGAAGTTGAATACTGTAGCTGGTCCGTAGTTCTTCCTGTACTGGAATTTCAAGCAGAGTCTGAATTTCTTATGGGCCATCAATCCCCTGAACTGGTAAAATTAAAATAACCAGGAAAAGTATTGGCGGAGTAGGAAAGCAAAGACTGAGGGTGCAATCCTAACCTGAAGTTAGGCCGGCACAATTAAGCCAGCGAAATTTGGCTGGCACAAAGGACACAGTAAAGCTTGTTTGGACAACTCTTGTTACACCTATGTGTGCCATCCTCCCTGACTCCAAGAGTAGTCCTAATGTACTTTACAATGGCCCTTGTGCCAGCCAAACTTTGCTGGCCTACCTGTGACGGCCTAACCCCAGGTTAGGATTGCATCCTGAGGGAACGAAGAAGAACATCGCAGTATATTTGCAGAACTGTAACCAGACTAGCAGCCCAATCCTATTGGGCGTCTCCACTACAGGAACTAGCGTTTGCCACTGTCTACTGCCACCTACACTGGCATTATGGGAATTGTTGCATTTGCTAAATGCATTTGTATGCATTTACCAAATGCTCCGGGACTTTAAGGGCAAAGCAGATATATACGAGATGCAATCATATTACAAATTCTACAGCAAAACTTCAGTCTCATTTGCAATAACAAAAAAAAAACTGAGTGACTACGACTGATGCTCCTTAATACATCCAGATCCTGCTGAGCTCCCAGAAACTCAGCTGCTCAATGGCAAGGCTGTAGAATGAGCAAACCACACAAACTATACAAAAGAGGCTACACCTATTCATTGGTGTGTGTGTGTGTGTGTGTGTGTGTGTGTGTGTGTGTGTGTGTGTGTGTGTGTGTGTGTGTGTGTTTCCATTCCATTCCCACTGCTCTGGCACACGGGAAAAAAATTCTGGGTTTCCATCAAAGAGCGTCTGGTATTGAGATTCTGCAGGAGCCCAAGGGAAGCCAGAGCAATGAACCCCCCAACAAATGGGCCACGGCATTTGCATATTTCTTCCCCACTGGCTTGTTTAATGCCTCAGAGAGCGATTAAGAAGGCTGACACGGAGCCAGGGCAGATCTTCTCACAGTACTTCCACCATTCAACAATGCAAATAGCAGAAGGGCACATTTTTCATGCACAAGTCTCTCGGGCATTGAGAAAGTCTGTTTTTTTGGAGGGGGGAATTTATATATGTGCTGTGTTTGCACTCCTCTTGGCAATCAGGGAAATAACATTTCAATGCAGTTTATTAGAAAAATACAAAACAGATAACAAGCATATAAAAGATTTGGAGCGCAATCCTAAATTGCTCTGGAATGGCGAGGCCACTGGGCCTGCACCATATTCAGCACACCTTAAACGCACTGGGGAGCCTCCTCAGGGCAAGGGCACATTTGCGCCCTTGCCCCAGGACAGGCTCCAGCCTCTCCATGGGGTTCCTCGGGTCTGCAGCTGCTATATAGAATCTTAGGCACCAGTGTTTACCTCAGAATTTACCTCAGAATGCCAGGTGCAAGGGAGTGGCCACAGGATGCAGGCAGCTTGTTGTCTCATGTGCTCCCTGAGGCATCTGGTGGGCCACTGTGATATACAGGAAGCTGGACTAGGTGGGCCTTTGGCCTGATCCAGCAGGGCTTTTCCTATATTTCCTATGTTCCTATGAGTACATGTCTGAAGAAGAGCATCTGGTTCTGGTGGCTGTCAAAGAGAAATGCTGTGGAGAATCTTAACTGGCCACTAGTGTGTTTACCTCAAAATTTACCTCAGAATGCCAGATGCAGGGGAGTGGCAATGAGATGCAGGTATCTAGTTGTCTCCTGTGCCCCCTGAGGCATCTGGTAGGCCACTGTGAGATGCAGGAAGCTGGACTAGATGGGCCTTGGCCTGATCCAGTGGGGCTGTTCCTATGGAGGACGCAGAGTGCTAGGTTTTGGAAGGCACCTTACCTTGTCATGTAAACCACTCCCCCTCCTCGCCATAGTAACTCAAAGTCGTTGCATTCACTGCAAAGACAGGCTATGAGAGCGAGGGAGAGGAGCGGTTTACATGGAAAGGTAAAGCACCTTCCAAAATGTAGCACCCTGCCTCCCCCTCCAGGGATGCTACTGCCAGGATGGATTGCATGTTTCTTCCCATCCCCTACACCTTACCCTCACAACAACCCTAAAAGGTAGGCTAGGCAGAGAGAGATCCGAGATTAACTTCATCATATGGTTAGATCCCCCTACACCTAGTCAGTTGATAGTGTTCTGAGGAGTGGTGGGATTCAAATAAATTTACAACTGGTTCTATGTCCTTCAGGGTGGCCGCTGCCTTTCTTCCCTCTCCCAACCTAAAATTAGCAACCGGTTCTGCAGAATAGGTGAGAACTGGCTGAATTTCACCACTGGTTCTGAGAAGACGGACAGGTGACAGGAAGCACAGTTGGGAATACCAACCTTCACATAAGAATCTGCTCACCCCTGCTCTAAATTTTTATATGCACACGTTCTTTCCTATATCCCTAGGACGTCTCATAAAATCCAACTTGATTTGTTTCCCAATTACAAGCAAGTACCTTTGCAGTTCTGGCATGTACCGATGTCCAATCTCCTTATTACTTGAATTCTTTCCACCGGTTTTGAAACTGCATCTTCCTTTCAATGCATCAAAAGGGAAATGCTATAATCTCCTTTTAAGAGCGTGAATTCAAAGATCGGGGCTATCTGATTGGCCAGCGCTCAACATTTGTAGAGTGCAGTTATAGAAGCAGCTACATTTACTTTTTGGCACAGGGAAGGCATCTCCTGAATCTATCTGAGCGAGGAAACATTTGTCCTGGAGTAATTCACTGGGAACTGATTATATTGGCACCATTCATGGGATTTCTGGAATTCCCCTACCCTACAGAACATGATTTTTGAAAAGTAAAGGATAAACGTAATCCAGAATGTGAAACAAAACTCAGAAATGAAGATAAGAAATAATCGTACAACATGCTATGATTACAGAGATTTTTATAGGATAGAACAGTTATTGTTGTTGCCTGGGTGATGGAGTCCTCAATGTCTAGTAAACTTTGCTGTTTTGCATGGAAACACCCATGCAGTTTAAAACAGCTGGAAAGGAAGAGTTATCTTGTCTGGCATGTTGCATTCACAGGGATTCCTGTTCCTTTCTGGCACACCACGGGCCTTCCCACAAGATGCTTGCAGCATGTGTTAAATATGTGATAATTCCAACCAAACCAAGTCTGTACTCCCCGCATGCCACAGATTCCCACCTGCCTTCAAAATCGCTTGCAAATAGATATGCCAGCACTCCTCTTGATCCCCATATGGACAGCCTTGGCAGTGGCAAGCAGGATGCAGATACTCACAGAAACATCAGCAAGGAGCTACCAAACACCACAACTGGAAAGTGGTGGATTGAACACAGGGCTGGCTCAAGAACAGAGGCAGCAGGCCAAATGGTCCTCCCTCTTATCCGATGATGTGCAGCCTCGGTATTTCCTGCTCTCCAATGCTTGAGCTCCTCTCTCTCTCTCTCTCTCTCTCTCTCTCTCTCTCTCTCTCTCCACATCTCCTCTTCATTTCTGTTCTCCTCTCAAAGCCAGGAAGTAGAAGGAGAAAGAGGGGCAGTGGAGGCAAGTAAGGCAGCAGAGATGGGCGCCCCCACCCAGCGGCGTCATTCACCCGGTATGCTGGGCGGGACTTACCTTTGAGCGGCAGTCCGCCCGTTGCGTCATGCCACGTTCCGCTGCTTTCCCACCTGCCAGGGCAGGTGGGAAAGTGGTGGAACGCGGCGGAACACGGTGTGATGCAACGGGCGGACTGCCACTCAAAGGTAAGTCCCGCCCAGCGTACCGGGTGAATGACGCCGCTGCCCCCACCAATCTGCTTTCTGAGGCAACTGCTTCAGTTGGCCTCATGGAGAGACATAGACAGGTGTGATTTATTTCTCTGAGAAAGAGGAAGACAGCGCTAACGTCAGAGGTGTCGCTGCCATGGTGCCAGCGAGGGAGCTGGGCACACTGTGAAAAAAAAAATGGCGCAGAGCTGGTCCTGCCTCCTTGCCCTTGCCTCCATTACGCTCTGAAATGGAGTGATTCCAGAATCGGGGTGAGGCGAGGCTGAGCAGGGGGCATAGTGATGTCTTTCTTTTGTCACTGCTCCGCCCCAGATATGATCGGAGCCTGCTCTGGCTAACATCATGACAAAGGACACTGTAAAGTATGTTTGGATCACTCTTGGAGTCAGAGAGGCCAGCACACAGATGTGCGCCATCCTCTCTGACTCCGAGAGTGGTCCAAAACACACTTTATGTTGGACCTTGTGCCGGCCAAACTTTGCTGGCCTAACTGTGCCGGCCTAACTCCAGGTTAGGATTGCGCTCTAAGGCAGGTGGTGCTTCCTGCTTCATGGTATCATCCAGTTGCATCCCCGTCCCATGCACTAGGGATGGCCCATGCAAGGCCAGGTCTGCAGACTGCTGCCCTCTGGCTACTGTCCCCCCCAGGCACACCTGGAGCTTCGTGTGATATCCGCAGGGCCTCCAAAAGTGTTCTGAAACCTTCAGAAAGCCTTTAAACGTTCAATCTGGTTTTTTGCCAGAAAATTTGAAGTCCTGTCCAATGGCCCTCCAGAGGGTGCAGTGTGTCTTTGGAGGGCATGAGGACGCCGCGCTTCCTGACACTTCTGCTCAGGTGCCTGGGATCATGTGCCCCCCTGGACCCGACATCAGGTACACCTCTGCAGTCATCTGCCTTCATCCATTCACACCTGTTGAGGCTGCTTGCTCCAATGCCAGCTGGTCCACAAGCTGATCTAAACTGGGAAGTGATGGGCCACTTCCTCCGGCAAAACTGGTCATATTTCTGTTCAGTGTTTGATGCCTGGGGGTAGTGTATTGGAAAAGGTTATGGATTAATCCCAGAACTCAAGCCTTGGGAGAACAGCTGATGAGGCTGATGAGGACAGCACAGGTACAGATGGGCGTGGCTGATGTTAGAGTCTGC
This sequence comes from Lerista edwardsae, assembly GCA_029204185.1. Classification (NCBI taxonomy): domain Eukaryota; kingdom Metazoa; phylum Chordata; class Lepidosauria; order Squamata; family Scincidae; genus Lerista; species Lerista edwardsae. The sequence continues at coordinate 8,220,682 of JAJKFI010000024.1, forward strand.
CCAGCAACAGACATAGATTGGCTGGCCTCAGTATAAAGCTGGAGGCAGCAGAGGGAGAAAGGGATCTGGGATGGGACCTGGGAAGGTCCTAGGAAGGCACC
>JAJKFI010000024.1:8261139-8298914 GCA_029204185.1 Lerista edwardsae
TCCGTTTCGCCATCTTCCCCACCCCCACGGGGGCGGGGAAGATGGCAAAATGGAGCGGTATGCAACGGGCGGGCTGCCACTCACCCGTTCCTCCCGCCCAGCGTTCCGGAAGCATGACGCCGCTGGGTATAGGTATTTCCTTGTGGGCAGTCCTGTTGTTGTTGTTGTTGTTGTTGTCAGCATCAGCATCAGCATCATCTCTGAAGTCGGTTCCACACAAAGAGAGACTCCCTCTCCCTGCCCTGAATGGAAACCCCCATTGACCCAACAACAGGATGGGCCAAGACAATCAGGAGCCACAGGACAGCACTTGAAAAACCGACCAGCAGCCATTTGGGAAGGTGGCCATCGGAAGGCTCCAATCAAAGTGTCTGAGCAGGGTGACTCCCCCACGGCAGCTCATAAATCTAGGGAAGTGGATGTGTCCTAAGGCTGGACTGAACCACATGGCCAGAGACTACAGACAAGAGTCTTCCCACATAATAAACTTTTAAGTGGCCACAGTGCCTTCCAAGGCAGCTGAGTGCATCCAAGTCTCTTTCAAAGGACCCAGGAGTCACTTCTCTCAAGCATCCCTTTGCTTCTGCGGTCTGGGTTTCATTTCCATGTCTGCTCTTGCCCGTTCTGAGGGCGCAATCCTAACCTGGAGTTAGGCCGGCCAAGTTTGGCCTGAACAGGGGACACTGTAAAGTGTGTTTGGACCACTCTCGGAGTCAGGGAGGATGGAGCATGTCTGTGTACTTTACGGTGTCCCTTGTGGCAGCCATACTGTGCTGGCCTAACTGTGCCAGCCTAACTGCAGGTTAGGATTGCGCCCTCAACCCACAAGTTCAAAGCATTTACCTGCTTTGCTGGGACATTTTTAAAGGTAATTTGCACCAAGCTATTCCTAAGCATTCACGCTCTGCAGTTTCCCTCATTGCCCTGCCAAGCATAATAAAAGCAACAATTTTGACACAACAGTGGGAATGTTCCCGTTGATAATGAACATGCACAACCCTTCCGTCTATTTGCTTGTGGCATTTCCAGTCCACTCCAGCCACTTGAATGACCAAGCTTCATTTCCAGTCTTCAAGCTTTTCCAATGTCGGCCTGTTTCCAAACAGTCCTTATTTGTTGTGGCAAAAACAGTGGAAGAGAACCACGAATCTGAATTTTCAGCTCTTTTTATTTTCCCCCTTTTTTGTTCCTAGTGTGGTCCTGAAGCTCAGGGTAAGCCTGACATTTGTCATGTGCAGCCACCCTGCCCCATGGGAAAGAGGCAAGAACAGTGCAGAGTTATCTCATTTCCTCAACAACTCCCCCCTCCCCAATTCTCCTGCTGCAGAGCAAACATGAAGCCAATAGACTGAATGAATGGCACCCATGCACATGCCAATTACACCCTCTAGCTTTCTTTCTTAGGTCTAAACTCAATATTACGTAGAATCCCATGCTACTTGCTTCTGTTTGTGCGTGTGCACGTGTGTGTGTGTGTGTGTGTGTGTGTGTGTGTGTGTGTGTGTGTGTGTTAAACCAAAAAGCAGCCTTTTCCAGTCTGCTGATCTGAGCAAAGGAGGGAAAGCAGTGAGAAGCTCAAGAGGAACTAGGAAAGATGCAGAAGAGAATGACCAAAATGGTCACTGAGCTGAGTCACCTCCTTATGAGGAACAGCTGCCGCATTTCGGTCTCTTCACTGTAGAAAAAAAGGAAACTGAGGGGGGACATGATGGGCAGCGCAATCCAAGTGCGCCTGTCGTGTCAACGCTATGTGATAGCGTCGATGAGACGCCGTTAGCACCGCTGCAAGGGTGCCAATCGGTACCGCTGCGTCCGTGCTTGAGTAATGGGACCAGCCAGCAGCATCATGCAGCCGGAATGCTGGGCGGGAGGAACAGGTGAGCGGTAGCCCGCCCGTTGCGTACTGCTCCGTTTCGCTGGGGGCGGGGAAGACGGCGAAACGGAGCGGTACGCAACGGGCGGGCTGCCGCTCACCCGTTCCTCCCACCCAGCGTTCCAGCAGCATGATGCCGCTGGGACCAGCACTATCTGCAGCACTGGTCTCATTGCACCCACACTGAGCCTCCCTCACATCAGCCAAAGCCAGCTGGTGCAAGGGGGGCTCCGTGTTAGGCCACGCGTGGGATTGGCGGGGGAAGGAGGTTCTGCGCAGGGGGAGGGTGGGACGTTGGTGGGCTCTGGATTTGGCCATAAGGCCGAATCCTAAGCCTGTCCAGGAAGCCACACAGCCCCAATTCAGGCCGCACGGTCTCCTCGGCTCTGCAACTGCTGTTTAGCAGGCTCAGAGCTGAGGAGGGCATAGGGGAGGCTGGAGCCTCCCCTGCGGTAAGGGTGCAAACATGCCCTTGCCACGGGGAGGCTCCAGCCTCCGCTATACTGCACTTGGATTTGGCACAGGCCTATCAGCCTTACCAATCCAGCGCAGTATAAGATTGCGCTCTGAGACATACAAAATTATGCATGGGATGGATAGAGTGGATGGGGAAGGTATTTTCCCTCTTTCACAACACCAGAACCAGGGGACAGCCACTAAAACTGAGTGTTGGGAGAGTGAGAACGGATAAAAGGAAATACTTTTTTACCCAGCAGCAAATTAATCTGTGGAACACCTTGCCACAGGAGGTGGTGGTGGTGGTGTCTGGTGTAGGCGCCTTTAAAAGGGGATTGGACAGATTTCTGTAGGAAAATCCATCGCAGGCTACAGGCCATGATGGGTGGTGCAGCCTCCTTATTTTAGAAGCAGGCTACCTCGAAATGCCAGGTGCAGGCGAATGGCAATGAAATGCAAGTATCTTGTTGTCTTGTGTGCTCCCTGAGGCATCTAGTGGGCCACTGTGAGGTTCTTAGGATAGCAAATTCTGTTTTAGTTACCTCAGAATTTTACCTCAGAATGCCAGATACAAGGGAGTGGCAATAGGATGCAGGCATCTTTTTGCCTCTTGTGCTCCCTGAGGCATTTGGTGGGCCACTGTGAGATACAGGAAGCTGGACTAGATGGGCCTTTGACCTGATTCAGTGGGGTTCTTCTTATGTTCTTAGGCCACTAACCCTTTCCTTTCTGGTTGTTTTTCAGCTCACCATCTACCCACCACAGCTGCTTTTTGGAGAAGGTGGATAGCTTCACTAGCAAACCTTGGGCTGTCTACTTCATGTCACTATGGCCCAAGCAATGACTAGCTTCTGAGGGCCAGCCAATAATGATGGGAATCCACCTCCAGAACAACCAATCATAACCGAAGGGACTTGGGAAGCCAATCATTGTAAAGGAAGGTGAGGACTGTGACCTCTGAGGCAAACAGCACAGCCCATTTGCTTTCAACCTTTCTAGCAAAATGTGACTGAAAGAATAAATAAGGAAATCAAATCACAATACCACCTGAGGCTTCAGCTGCATGACAGTGCCACTTTTGCTGAGCATGTAAATGGAGTCTCGCTGCATGGCTGTATTCCAGATGTCCAGGATACGACGTTGGTTTAGCTACAGCAGTGCAAAGCAATGTTTATGCTGTAAACATGTAAAGCGTTCCCTTTGAATCAGGCTGGCTGGCCTTACAGCTTCCAACCCAATACCCAAACTGAGTTGTCGTATAGTTCTCCTTCCCCATCTGGATCCAACAAACCCAAAGAAACGTGTGCAAGAAATATATCCTCACCTGGAGTTAGGCCAGCACAGTTACGCCAGCAAAGTTTGGCCAGCACAAGGGCCACCATAAAGCGCATTTGGACCACTTTAGGAGTCACGGGAGCAGTGGTGTCATTCAAATGATTTAGGAACAGGAAATCACTTTTGAGTTCAAATTCAAATGTTGAAACAAAAAAACCAAAAAAAACCGGAAGCAGCCACGGAGCCCGTTAGGATCCGGAACGCCCGTTCTGGTCCGTTCCCCCTGAATGACATCACTGCACGGGAGAATGGCGCACCTCTGTGTGCTGGTCTCTCTGACTCCGAGATTAGTCCAAACCTACTTTACATTGTCCCTTGTGCCAGCCGAATTGTGCTGGTCCAGGTTAGGATTGCGCTCTCTCGCTCTCGCTCTCTCTCTCTCTCAAAAAAAATGTCTCCTTGCTATAAAACTGCTGGAGAGGAAGGGATCACACAGGATTATTCTAAGAAGTCTTGGGAGGAACTTAATCAATCAATGTCTTACGAAGGATATCTTTCAAGCCAGGAAATTCCTTTGGGGGTGTCTCCAACTATGAATGGAGCACATGCTACTTGACTAGCTCAGGTAAGAATTCCCCTCATTAGGGAAATCCATCAAGGCCAAGGAGCTGATGCAATCACTGTTGCCGCAGCTGAAAATCAGTAGATATTGAAAAGGCTCTCGGATCAGATACACCATGGACCCGCAGAAGTGTCTGACGACTTGTGCTTTTGAAAAAGTCTTAAGTAAAAGAATCCAACCTACTGATATATGGTGTTGAAAGGCCCTTGGATCGAAGCAAAGTCTTCACAGCATGTAAAGCAGACCGGAAAAGGAGGAGGAGAGAATTAAATCAACACAAAAAGCCACCTGAACTCATTTCTTCGGTTCCATCTGCTCCAGCTTAAACTCTTCAATGTGGTGGATGTGCGGGATTCGGCCGAATCTCAAACATCCTGGCCTTCATTCTTTTCAAAGAGCAAGTGTCTAAGCCCTGTGAAATCTGGGGGATAAGCCGAGATAGTATGTGGACCCTTTCTGCGAAAGCTAAGAACCAGAGGAAGTTAAAGAGGGTGCCCCCACAAGGAAGGGGGCAGCACATGCATTGTTCCAAAGATCATTTTGTAATTGTTAGTTTTCATATTTAATTTTTATTGTGAAAGTGTGCAAGGGTTAACAAATCATTACAAACCATAGTCCAATTACTGGAAATCTGATTAGTGCTTTTATATAACTCAGCGGTTCCCAAACTGTGAGCTGTCTGAACCAGCCATTGAATCATTGTGAAAAACCTGCTGCCCTATACAATGTATAGGATTGTCGCCCCAATGGGGAGCCATGGCCAATGGCCCAGGGGGTCAAGGGAACAGCCAATTGAGAACATTTGGGAACCACCGGTGTAACCTGACTGCAAAAAGGGGTGAATGAATCCACATGCAAGGTATCTGCCCAGCCCTCTTCCACTTCCACATGAGCTTGCCCACTCTCACAGGGCGCAATCTCAGATGCCCCATCGCATCCACGCAATGTTGTTGCGTCAACGCAACGTCAGTAGCGCTGACACGGAGGAGCTGAGCGGCACCCCCACGTTGGTGCTAGACAGGGCCGGCTCTAGCAGTGGCGGGACCCAATGTGGGGCATTCCTGTGGGGCCCCCAACCCTCACTGCGGGGGCCCCCACTCACCAAGAAGAGCTCTGTTCGTGCCACGTGCAAAGCATGGCATGTGGAAGTAGTTGGTGGTGATACCATAACTGCTTCCAGGTGGCCCATTTGGAGCTGTTCAGAGGCAGAGGCAGGTGGGAGAGACCAAGGTAAAGCTGCTCTGCTCACCCCACTGACTCACAGCCCATAGAGATCCCAGCTGCAGCCAAAGGCAATATGCTCACACTGCTAGTGCGGGGCCCCCTGTGACAGTGGTCACATTGGCTTAAAGCCGGCCCTGGCACTAGAGCTCCCAGGTCGATGCTACTCGTAGTGTCGGCCCAAGAGAGCTGATGGGGAGCCTCTTGTGCACCAGTCATACACAGCTGGTGCAGGGGAGATTCTGGAGGAGGGAGGGAGGGCGGGGAGGAGGCATAACTGGATGGGGTTGGGGGTGCCGGCAGGTGTACCAGCCCGGGGAGGGGGGTTGGAAGGGATGCGGCTGTTAGGCCCATCCAAGGCCCTGTCAGGAGGCTGCGCGGCCCCAATTCTAACAGCTTGGCTTCTTGGGTTCTGTGCCTGCTAAATAGCAAGTGCAGATCCAAGGAGCCCTATGGGGAGGCTGGAACCTCTCCTGGGGCAAGGGGACGAACGTGCCCTTGCCCAGTAGTGCTATCCAGCCGGTACGCTGGGCGGGACTTACGTTTGATCGGCAGTCTGCCTGTTGCGTCACGCCATGTTCCGCTGCTTTCCTGCATGCCCCGGCGGGCGGGAAAGCAGCGGAACGCGGAGTGACACAACGGGCGGACTGCCGATCAAACGTAAGTCCCGCCCAGCATACCGGCTGGATAGCACTACTGCCCTTGCCCCAGGGAGGCTCCCCAGCGCACCTAAGGTGCCTCGCAATTTAGGACTGCGCTCCCAGGTTGTTTACTGAGGATGGGCAGGTGGTTGGTTACATGGTCTTTTCACCCACTGTATCCAATCTCTGGAACATGCTTCCCTGTGAGGTCCACCTCAGCTTCTTGGTCTGGCCTTTCTGTGTGGTGCAGATCCGAGGAGTGGGTGCAGATCCGAGGAGACCGCGCGGCCCGAATCAGGGCCGTGCAGCCTCTGGAATGGGCTTAGGAAGTGGCCGTACGGCCACCTCCCAAGCCCGCCCATGTCCCGCCCAAGTCCCAAGTCCTGCCCCCCCTCCCACCAATCCCCGTCCCAAAACGGGACAGAGAATCCCTTGCACCGACTATCTTCAGTCGGTGCAAGGGAGACTCTCCGTCGGCGCTCTTCAGAGTTGGAGCGCTGATGTGGGGGTGCTGCTTGGCGCCCGCGTGCCGGCACTCCACCCCTTGCGTTGATGCAATGACATCGACACAAGGGGCACGCTAGGATTGCGCTGGCAGTTTCGTTCAGTAAGCACCTGCGCGTTCCCGTCGCTGTTCAGAATGGCTCCAGTGGCAGGTTGGATGAAGGCCAAATTAACCCCTGGCCAGGCCCCTAGGCTTTCAGATAGTCCAGCCCCCCTCTGGCACTTCCAGGCCTCTGGCACTTTTCGGCCGCCTCCAGTACTAATCTGGCCATGGGTTAATATATCCTGGGCTGCCTCCCAAAAGAAAAAGGTAGGCGGGAGCCCCACTGAAATAAATGGAACTTACCTCTGAGCAGACATGTACACGACTCTGCTGTTACAGCGCAATCCAAATGCAGCGCTGGGCCAACGCATGTCACTGTGTTGGCCCAGTGCAGTCACGCATGTGCCGTAAAGTATGTTTGCATTAGTGCAACAGGTGCTGGGCTGACGCACGCATCAGCATAAGAACATAAGAAGAGCCCCGCTGGATCAGGCCAAAGGCCCATCTAGTCCAGCTTCCTGTATCTCACAGCGGCCCCACCAGGTGCCCCAGGATGCTTGCATCCTGTTGCCACTCCCTTGCACCCGGTACTCTGAAGTAGCCTACTACTGATGCAAGGGGGTTGCACAATCCATCATGGCCTATAGCCCACGATGGACTTTTCTTCCAGAAATCCGTCCAATCCCCTCTTAAAGGCATCCAGACCAGATGCCATCACCACCTCCTGTGGCAAAGAGTTCCACAGATTAGCTACCCGCTGGGTAAAAAAAGTACTTCCTTTTATCTGTTTTAACTCTCCCAACCCTCAGTTTTAGCGGATGCCCCCTGGTTCTGGTTTCTGAGAGAGGGAAAAGAACATCCCTCTATCCCTTCCGTGCATTATTTTGTATTATGCCTAGCAGCCTAGCATTGTCAGTGGGACCATCAGGTAAGTCGGTCCTGCACCGGCCAAGTTCGGCCAGCATGGGGACATTTCTGGGCAGGGGGAAGATTGAAGGGGGAGGAGGGAGGGCGGTCACATGGGCAGGGCAGCCCAGGGAGGGGGAGGAGCCAGGAGCCGGCAGTTATGCTGGATCCAAACCGCCATTCCCGGCTGTGCAGCCCCAATCTGGATTGCAGTGGGGTGCTCTGACTTGCACCTGCTACACAATATATCCCCTTGCCCCGTGGTGAGTTCCAGCACAATCCTAACTGGCCGGTCTGCTCCTGCGCTAGTTAGTATTGCACCCTTATTCTGATATATCCTTCCTAGGCAGGCAGGATCTTGCCACATTCATCCATGGCTTTGCATCCTCTAGGCTCAGCAACTGCAATTCTCTACCTTGTAGGGCTGCCTTGAAGACAACTCAGAAGTTCAGCAGGTGGTTCTTCTTCTGGCTAAGGCTGCAAGGTAAGGAGCATATTCTTCAATCCCTTTTGCGGCAGCTCCGTTGGCTGCCAGAAAGCTTCCAGGCAGCACATCCTAAGGTGCCGGCATTAACCTTTCAAGCCCTTTGAGGCCTGGAGCCTACGTCTGTCAGAGACTGCTTGACTCCATCTAAGCACCCGTGCCAGTTAAAATTATAGTGCCGCGCCACCTCGAGCTGGTGGAGAAGCACAGTACAGACGTTTCAAATTAGATTAAACCAACAAATGCATAAATAAGGAGTTTCGATACAATTCGGGGGGGAGGGGCGTGGCACATCCTTCGTAAATAAGAGAAAGACAAGAATAAGAAGCATATTTTCCTCTGAAGTCTGGCGATAAGGACGACTCCGCAGATGAAGAGATGTAAATCCGATATACGGGCTGTTCCCGTCTCCTCAGCCCGAATCTGGCTGACCTTTTCCAAATTAAATCCTGCTCGCCCAACGCTTTAGTAACACAAAGCGCTCCTGACCTTTATAACCCCTGTCAAAAATTGTTTATTGCACTGCGTTGTTGGGCATTTCCCCTGGTGGACTCATACCTTAGATTTATGACTTCAGAGCCTGCCCGAACTTCCTGACAAGCAGAGGGAAACACCATTTATTTCTTTTAAAATAGTCTTCTTCCTCCAGTCAATGTGTAAATATTCCCCTCCCCCCATCACCATCACCACACTTGGGGTTTTTTTTTTTTTCTTTCATGGAAGGGGAAAAACAAGATATTTCCAGTGTCTTTGCTGTTGGAGAAATGTCATCGTACTCCAGTAGTTGTTGTTTTATTTTTCAGATACAAAAAAATGAACAATTGGAGATTCTGCAACAAGTCCCTCTTGAGTGCTCAAAGCCAGAGCTAAGTTATACCACCCGTGTAATTGTCGGGCTGGGTGTCCTATTGTGTACGACACACAATGTGGCCATGACAACCACGGACCACCTTTAAACGACCTCGATTCAAAAGGTCAAGTTACCGTTGGCAAATGGCACCCCTGAGGCAGTCCGTCCGATGAACATGATGCGGTTCTCCTCATCCACATCTTTCCCCCGATTTTGGAGTTCCAAACTGTGCAGGCTTCTTTCCAAAGTGGAGCCAATGCATTTGGAGCTTCCATAGTTCTGGTTTGTTTGTTTGTTTTTTAAGAAAAATTCTGAATGTTGTGGAGCGTGCAACCCTAACAGGGACTTGGGCCGGTACAAGTCAGTTGTGCTGGCCCAGGAGTGTTGCGCCTACTCTGAAGGCAGGGAGGCCGGCGCAAGAACATGCGCTAGCCGTCCCTTGCAGGATCCTGACCCAGTTAAGGCCAAACTAGGGAAGCTGGCGCGGGGGGTGGAGAGGGACAAGGAGGGCGGATCGAGGCAGGGGGAAGGCAGGGGGATGACGGCAGTGGCGTCATGCAGCCGGAACGCTGGGCAGGAGGAACGGGTGAGCGGCAGCCCGCCCGTTGCATACCACTCCATTTCGCCATCTAGGAAAATGGCATAGACGGCAAAACGGAGCGGTACGCAATGGGCGGGCTGCCGCTCACCCGTTCCTCCCACCCAGCGTTCCGGCTGCATGACGCCACTGGATGACGGGCCCATAGGTGGACCAGCCTGGGTAGGGGCGTGGGACCGGCCTCTGGCACTTAGGCTGGATCCTAGCCCCCAGCCCTGGCCCAGGTTGCCCTACACACGCCGCCTGGATTTCTGCTAGCAATTTCACAAGCACAACTCTGAGTAGCCCCATTGGGGTGGCTGGGACATTACTCTGAGGCCGCAATCCTAAATTGCCATAGTCAGCGCAGCTTAGGTGTGCTGGGGAGTCTCCCCAGGGCAAGGGCACATTCGCACCCTTGCCCCGAGGAGGCTCCAACCTTCCCATAGGTTTCTTCAGATCTGCCCCAGTAGAGCGACAAATATATTATGCCTGCAAGTTAGTGACAGTTTTGAGTTGCTTCCATTTCCTCATGTTTTTCCTCCCTCTACATCACCAGTATGCACATTCAGATTAATAAAACTCTGAAAAAATTATTCCTGATGTGGTTGTATATGAAGTGCCTCGTGACTCTCTTTGCAGTGTTGTCCTAATGCACATGTGCTGGTGCTCCTTGATAAAAACACCACCAAAAGGCGATATTGGTGTGCTTGTGTGTATGAGTAAATGAAACCATTTTAAGCCTGTCGTATGGGTTGAATCAAGTTAATTTTTGTGTGGCGTTTTACAAATGTACAAGAGCATAACCGTTAACACCTCACCAAAAGAATATTGATCAAGCCATAACTGTGATTTTTAAAATGTTGGTTTTTAATGTTTTAAGCCGCCTTGGGTGCCCATGGGGCAGAAAAGCGGGATATTAATTAATTAAATTATATAAATAAATAAATAAATAAATAAATAAATATGAACACATCAAGACTGCTTGTTTGTTGTGCTGTATGCACATGTGTGCATTAGTAGCATGGGAAAAAGTGATGCAAATGAACTGAAAACTGCTACAAGTGGCATATTGTCCAAGTCCAGAATCTCTTTCCAAATTCTCCTAGTTAAAATTCAGGAGAAACGGAACACAGGGCAGAGCAAACCTGTGATACAATAAATGGATGAACATGGAAATTCACCTCTCCCTAGTTGATAATATCATTGTAATCTAACATAGCTTGGTGGTTTTCCGAGTCCATGAAGCCCCTTTCAACTTTGGATCCCTAAATGCACATCACAGAACATCAGTGGATGGCAGTGTTCTAGAAAGTGTTCTAAGATACGCAGTACACGTGGCACTGGCCACACCTATTGGGTTACACTGGTGCCCCAGTTGAACTGAAAGTGTTACCCAGCATTCTCCTGACACTGAATATTGCTAGAGAAAATCAGTAGTGGTGGGCAAGCTGTCTTTCAGGGATGATCCTGGGGGGGGGGCAGCGCCCAGGGGCAGACCGCCAGAGATGTGCCCCCTGCAGGTGCTGCCCCCCTTCGGGAGCCCCAAGAAGCGGCGCACTCCACAGGGGCGCATCGAGAAGTGCACTCCACTTTGGAAAGAGGTTGCATGGGCACTTCCTGAATGACGTGGCAACCAAGCGCTGCCGCATCATTTGGGGAAGCAGCCGTGTGTGGCTTCTCAGCCACTTCTCAGAGCAACCAGGCGCATTCCAAACAGCCGGCCATGCCTTCTTGGAGCTGCACTGGGTCGCTCCAGGAAGTGCCTTGCGACGTGGAAGCCACTTCCCGGAGCGATGTGCTCCAAACAAGGAGCTTAGATTGACTGGAGGCGGCATGCCCGTTGATTTAATAGGAGCCGATTGAAGCCACCTGGGGTAGACAAAAATGGCTGACTCAGATCATCGCCGTGAGGGAGGATTGCCGTGAATTAGTATACTCCATGCTTATTAAATAGTACTACAATTCCCCGGGCAGCTCCCTTGCAAAAAGATTCCCCTGCTCGTACTGTTTCGGACTGAATAAAAATAAAAACTTACGAAAATAAAAACATGTGATGTGATAATGTTTTGTGTGGAAACATTATTTGTAACCTTATTACCCGTATGCAGAACACGCAGGCATGATTAAAAAGGTTGAGATTAACTTTTAAACACGTGAGGGAGATTTCTATTTGAGAATTCGCGGCAACCCTCCCTCACGGCGATGATCTGAGTCAGCCATTTTTGTCTACCCCAGGTGGCTTCAAGATGGTGACGTCATGCCGTCTCTAGTGAATTCTATCTCTATGGCTCCAAATCAGAGGCGGGGACTTGGCGGGAGGGAGGTGTTGTCGCCTGCCCTGCCCCAGCCCAGCACCCAGATCATTTGCACCTCCTGCCCCCCTTAGTTCCACCACTGCTTTCAGGGACATTCATCCACCATTATCAATCCTTGAGGCTGCTATCCTGTAAGCACTTACCTGAGAGTAAGCCCCACTGAATTTCATTCAACTTACATGCATGCATTGGCATGCACAGGATGGCACTGTGAGGTACATTCCCAGGGACCATTGGGCTCCCCAGAACACAGTTTGAAAACCACTGACATAGCTGATAAAGCAACTTATCTGTATCTGCCACTTCCGTATTTGGGGCACCAAACACTTAGGAAAAAAAAGTGATGTAACAGAGTCAAGGTATGTCCTTTCCTTTAGGAATACTGTAATTGCACCCTTGCTTATCCAGGTTGTTATGGGGCAGAGTTGCCTGCAGCAAGTGTTTTTCCAAGGTCAAGGAAAGGGGAGGAGCCAGGAAGCTGGCTTGTCCTTAAAGGGCCATCAAACACTTAATCACTGTGCCTCTATGCCAGCAGGTTACAAACTGGAAACCGCTAGAGCCGGGAAAATCTTCCCCGGCATGAATGGCACTTTGCATTCCACCAGGGAAGCCACAAAAGATTCCAACTACGGCTCCCAGGAGTCTTCACGGCCAGCCACCTCTGCATGGAATACAGGCACTCAGCTTGCTGGGGCAGCAGACCCTGGAAGTGGCTGGTCACGAAGACCTCTGGGAGCTGTAGTTGGGGTCTTTTGTAGCTTGCCTGGCAGAACGCAAACTATTGTTTATGCTGTGGAGCATCAGGAAGGCACCAGATCCATGGGCTGGAGTTTGGAACCCCCTGCTCTAAGTAACTTAATGGGCATCCTTGCATTAATACTTCCTCTTAATACTAACTCTAAATAGAATAGATAAAAGGAAATATTTTTTTACCCAGCGGGTAATTAATCTGTGGAACTCCTTCCAACAGGAGGTGGTGATGGCATCTGGCCTTGGTGCCTTTAAGGTGAGTGGCCACCAGCAATGACTATAGGATGGAGTGACAACACTTCCAAGTTTGTGCCGCAGCTGCTGCAGCCAAGGCTGGCTCCAGGAGTGGTGGGGTCCAATGTGGGCCATTCCCTCGCCCCCCGCCCTCCCATGGGGCCCCCATTCACCAAGAAAAGTGCTTGTGGTGCCACACAAGGTGCCTAGACATAGTGGTGACATGATGCTGTCACCACTCATTGCTTCCAGGAGGCCCATTTTGGGCAATTTGGAGGCAGGGGCAAGTGGGAGGGCCCCAGGTAAAGCTGCTCTTCTCACTCCACTGACTTAAAGCTCATAGGGGACCCCAAAGTGCAGGGTCACATTGGCTTAAGGCTGGCTCTGGCTGCAATCATGATTATTTTATTATCAATCTGCTCGCAACAATTTTACAAATAATGGTAAACATGGCACAGAGGGAGCAGATGCACTGTCACTTAAACATGGCAGGAGTTCCATGAAATTCCAACATCCCATCGGCCAAATGCCAGATGGAACAAAATGGTGTGTTTTTTTTAAAGATGCTGGAAATTCATGAGGGCAGGAGCCAGATCTAATCAGGCTGGAACTACAATAGCCTAGGTGAGGCTACAGAAGAGGTCTTCTCCTGTGTTGCCACTAATCATACCACTAACACAGTGTTATTCAATCTGTGTGTTGGGACCCACTTGGTGGGTTGCGACCAGTGGTGGGATTCAAATGAATTAACAACCGGTTCTATGACGTCATAGCCAGAGCCAAAAAAAACCCGAAGCCAGCCGAGGTAAGCGAGTGGGTGGGGCCCAGCCATTTAACAACCGGTTCTATAGAACCTGGGCGAACCCCCTGAATCCCACCACTGGTTGCGACCTGATGTCAGGTGGGTCACGGAAAGCTGGTAGCAGCCATCTTGGAAAGTGCAGATCTTACTCTTACTATAGTATAGTGGTATTCAAACTTTAATGACTGGGACCCACTTTTTAGAATGGAACTCATGTTGGGACCCACCGGAAGTGCTGTCATTAACCTGAAAGTGATGTTGTGGCAGGAAGTGACATCATCAAGTAGGAAGTGCTGTCATTACGTAATAAAATGTCACTCCTGAAATGCAAATTGGTATTCTTGGATTGCAGCAATTGTACAACCAGGAAACATCTCTGACAGAAAGCATGATTAGGACAAAAGTATTATGTAAAAGCACTGAACAAAAAACAAAATTTAAGAAACCCTCAATTAAAAATTCAGTCTGTTAAATTCAAATTCAAATATTCACTCACAAAATGAATATTGCATGAGTAAGGTCTGCAGTTTTCAAGATGGCTGCTCCTAGCTTTCTGCAACCCACCTGACATCAGGTCACAACCCATCATGTGGGTCCCAACCCACAGTTTGAATAACACTGCTATAGTATATTCCTTTTGTGAGTGTTAACAGTTTGAATTTTCAAATGAGAGTTTCTTAAATTTTGTTTTTGTTCAGTGCTTTTACATAATATTTTGTCCTAATCTTGCTTTCTGTCAGGGATGTTTCCTGGTTGTACAATTGCTGCAGTCCAAGAATACCAATTTGCATTTCAGGAGTGACATTTTATTACATAATGACAGCCCTTCCTGCTTGATGGTGTCACTTCCTGCCACAACATCACTTCCAGATTAATGACACCACTTCCAGTGGGTCCCAACACGAGTGCCATTCTAAAAAGTGGGTCCCAGTCTAAAAAGCCTGAATACCACTACTCTAACAGAAATAGAATGGGCAGGGGAGCCCTCCCTCATAGCAGTGGCGTACCTACAGGGTGTGTGTGCGGTAAGTACTGCAGGCATCACAATGCGCTGTGTAAGCTACCTCCCTTCATTGCTGTCATTCCAGGCAGCAATAGCAATGCAAGTGGCGAGCGGGAGGGGCCACTGATGGCGAGTGGGCCTTATACATGGCACATTGCGGCACCTGCAGTACTTACTGCGTCACCCCTCCTTTAGGTATGCCACTACCTGGTAGGGCTATGTAACAATTGAGAGTCCCCTTTTACAGAGGGAGGCTCTGCACAAGCATGATTTTCAGTGCATGAATTCGACTGCAGCCGTCTGAAAGCCAGATGGAATTTATTTAGACTTCTTTTAAAAAAAAGAATATCTTCAATAATGTCCTTTTGACCAATTAGTCAGCTGGAAAAAAAAAACCTGATTGTCTCATGGAATCCTATTAGAAGCAAATCTATCTAAGACTTTCATCTATCTAAGCCGGTGATGGCGAACCTCTGATACGCGTGTCAAGGCTGACACGCCAACGCATTTTTGCTGACATGCGGCCCTGCTGGAGCTGCCGACACTTAAAGACTGCTTCCCTGAGCCTGTGCCAATCAGAAGCAGCCCCGCCCCCAAGCGAGCTCTTGCAAGCAGCTGGGAGGCCAGCAGGGGCTCTGCTAAAGAAGTGAGGGAGGTTACACAATCCCAGGGGGAAACAGGTTGCGTCTGGAGGTGCCTGGGAGACGGGGAGGGAGGGAGGGGGGAGGGAGGAAGTAAGCTCTCTTTCGACTTACTTGGGAGCGCTCTGAATTCTGGGGCGCAGAGAGTCAGGGAGAGGGGTGGGAAGCAAACACTCAAGGCAGAACTACTGCTGCTGGCCTCTGTGTGCATGTAGGAGAGTGCACGCGTGCGGGGGGTGAGAGATAGCCAGCCAGAGAGCAAGTGAGAGAAAGAGAGAAGGGAGAGTGACAGCCAGAGAGAGAGAGAGAGAGAGAGAGAGAGAGAGAGCAATGTGTTTCAATATGTAATTTTTTTTGTCTTTTGTTCTGGCGGGGGGGAGGGAGTGACACACCAGCAGAGTTGAGTTACGAATTTTCTGAATTTCTGACACACCAAGCCCAAAAGGTTCGCCATCACTGATCTAAGCTGTACCTCCCACCTGATGTGTAATTCGGGCCAGTGTGATCTGGAAGTGAAGGCTTTTATTTCTTTATTTATTTATCTGAGCGGAAAAAAACCTCACATCAGAAATCCGGAGCGAAAAAGGCAGAGTGAAAATTCTGCTGGAATACAGTTAATCCTTTTCTAGCTCTCGTCTGTTTGCTTCACTGACTGCTTTGATTGCTTAGGGTAATGCGAACCAGCCGCTGTAGCTCTTGCTTGCACCCCAAACACAGATGTTAGTGTATATTTTCAATATGTGTATTGTTTTAAAATTCATTTGATATGTTTAATTTAAGGAACAACAAGGACGACGAAAGCCGGGTCTTTCAATTGGGGTTTTTGTCTGAACAAGCGGTTCAGGGTTAAGCATATGTTGGTTGCATGAAGTCACCGTTCTCAAAGATCTGCGTAAACTCTGGGGCTAGATCAAGCCTCTTCCTGCCCTTAGGGAGTCCTTTCCGCATTGATTTGTCTGCTGAGGAACCCTCTTTCCATCTGCTGAGGTCTCTGGCCCCATTCTGAAGGCACAATCCTAACCTAGGGTTAGGCCGGCACAGTTAGGCCAGCAAAGTTTGGCTGGCACAACGGCCACCATAAAGCGCATTTGGACCACTCTCGGACTCAGGGAGGATGGCGCACGTCTGCGTGCTGGCCTCCCTGACTCAGAGAGTGGTCCAAACATGTTTTAAGGTAAAGGTAAAGGTTTCCCCACGACCGAATGGTCTAGTCATGACCGACTGTAGGGGGCGGTGCTCATCTCTGTTTCAAGACGGAGCCGGCGTTTTGTCCGAGGACAAGCTTCCATGGTCATGTGGCTGGCATGACTATACGCTGTAGTGCACGGAACGCCGTTACTTTCCCACCAAAGTGGTACCTATTTATCTACTTGCTTTTTTAGGTGCTTTCGAACTGCTAGGTTGGCAGGAGCTGCGACAAGCAACAGGAGCTCACTCCGTCACGCAGTCTTGAACTCCCAACCTTCTGGTCGGAAAGCCCAGCAGCAGCGGTTTAACCCACTGCGCAACACGTTTTATAGTGAGCCAAACCCTGCTGGCCTAACTCTGCTGGCATAACTCCAGGATAGGATTGCGCTTTCACAGGGGCCTACCCAGATGCCTCAGGGAGCACACAAGACAAGAAGATACTTGCATCTTATTGCCACTGTGCTGTAGCCAATGGAGGCCTGGCTGCATTCTATGGTAGGGGGACAATCAGAGAGCCTGCAGGAGATAAGTAAAGATGGGAGATAAAACCTGGCACGTGCTACTGCTGCTGGATCTCCCTTCCCCAACGCCCCACAGTTCCTTCACCAAGGTGCCCCATCACTACCCCTCCCTGTCCCTGACCCACCCCCATTGCCACTTACCCCAATTGCCCCATTGCCTGCAGAGCCTCCTGGAGCTTTCCAAGCATTTCTTGTCCTTTGTTGCAGTGGCCTGGCTTTCACACTGCCAGGATTGGGGCCTTCACCAGTGTAGACAATACTGAACTAGATAGAGCAGTGGCTCCCAAAATTCTCCTTGGAAGTTGGGAACCACCTGAGCATTTGTGTGGGAGGGAGGAGTAAAAGCAGCGACGGGATCGCCAGAATTATGCCACTGCCAGAGAAGAAATAACAACAACCAGTACTTATTATCCTACTTTTCTTGTGTCATCAGATTTTCCCTCCTACTTTAATTCAAGGTGATTTACATAGGCAGGCTGTTTTCTAAACTCCCTTTGCCTTTGTAGGGCCATTCACCCTTATTTATTGTGCTGTTTGTACAATTTGCAATAGAAATTTGGATAAAAACACACAGGGGTATAGTTCAGCTGTAGTGCACCTGTCCCGCATGCAGAAAGTCTTAGGTAAGCCCAGGAAAGACTCTTGTCGGAAACCCTCAAAATTGGGACGTTTCATTAATTCATATTTCCTTCTCCTGGAAATAGAGCTTCTTTTATGAGCCCACAGAAAAGCGTTTTTTTTTTTTAAACAACTCACATACAACACCAGATGTTTTCGCATTTGGATGTTCAGTGATAACAATTCTTTGATAATCAGTTGCAACAAGATCTCACCCGGACCGAAAAACAATACAGGCTGGGGTTACAAAGAAAGAAACGCATAATCTAAAATCTCTTATAGCAACTTTTGATATAACAGCGTTAGGTAGAGCATGAGTTCAAAAATACAGCACTACCTTTGTATTACACAGGCCAGATGGTCATAAATAAATCTAATGAGACCAGGCCCACAGGAAAGGAGAAGTTTTCAGATGGGACGTGTGTTATTGTGGAATAGGTAAAGACTGTAGGCCTGGAAGACTGGGAAGCTTTAATGAAGTGGTGATGTGGGTTATTTACCAGGATGCTACGTGGTGAAATTATTACATCTACGCAGTAGGTTTTAATGATCTACTACCATTAATAATTACAAAGATAGGTAGGCAGGTACAAAATAGTCCAAGTCAATTCAACTCAATGGAAGGAATTAGTAGACTAATTATTCACAGCTATTTTACAAGGGCCTGTTTGTATTTTGTGAGATTACGATCCTGATGCAAGGAATTTAACATCAACAACAGCAGCAGCAGCAGCAACAACAACAACAGCGGCGGCGGCAGCAGCAAAATTAAAGGTGTCTGCAAACTCCAATCATAGCTGGTGATTTTGTAGGTGGCTTACAGCCCAATCCTAACCCACGCTGGAACAGGGAAGCTGCCCTGCCCTGGGTTGGGGATGGAATTAATTCCCCTTACCCCATGTCATACCACAGCCGTCCCCATTGACTCCTCGGATCTGCAGCAAATCACTAGCACAGATCCAAATGTCCCAGGGAAAGCCAACTGGGCTGGGGTTGGGGGCTTGGATCCAGCCTATGTCAGCCAGCCCCGTTCCATCCCCCTCCCTGGGCCGGTCTGACCCTGGGCCCTCCCTCCCCCCAGCAAATGAGGCAGAACCACCCCGTCGTCGTCCATGGAAAAATGCCACAGCCACCCTGCCTGCTTACACCTGAGGAAACTGTTCTTATACCCACTTTCTCAGGTGTAATGAGAGCCTCCTGGGGTGTAAGTGCAGTGATGGGATCAGCTAATGACTCGGGGGAACGCTGGGCGGGCAGCAGGAAGGCTGGGAGGGACTTCCGGGTGATTGACAGCCTGTCCGTCCGGGTCCGCCGCCTGCCCGCCCGCTGCACAGGCTGCCCTGGCCTCGGAGGGGGCGCCCGCTCGCTGGGGGGGATGGGTGGGGGCCCCCGGGTGCCAGGGCATGCAGCGGTGGGGCAGCCCGTGCGGCGGGCGGGTGGGCAGCAGACCCGGACGGACGGGCTGTCAATCACCCGGAAGTCCCGCCCAGCCTTCCTGCTGCCCGCCCAGCGTTCCCCCGAGTCGTTAGCTGATCCCATCACTGTGTAAGTGGTTGGGACGGTTGGGACACTTTTCTATGGGCGACGATGGGGCAGTTCTGCCTCACCTGCCGGCCCCACACCATATGTCCCTGCTCTACTCCCCTTCAGGACAAGATGTGAGCTGTGAGGTCCCCAGTTCATACTCCCCTTCGGCCAAGAGCTTATTAGGAGGCCTTTGCCTTCAGCAGCCCACACTACTCCATATGTGTGATGGCCCTTTAAGGACAAGCCAGCTTCCTCTATGGGAATGAGAATAATAGCCTGGCTGCCTTATCGGGAGTTGTTGTAAGGATTACTGAGACAATACATGTGAAGCAGAATCTCAATGCTACACGTTTGCACGTATTCTTGAACAGCAAGCAGACTTTGAAAAAAACCGCTTTTGGGCTGTTAACAACACAGTGGCCCATCGTTCAGAACATACTGCAGGAACAGGAGACCATTGTTGGATGAGAAATTAGACACTTATTAAAACCTGGAGCCAGAAGACATAATCCTTTTTTTCTGAGCAAATCTGTTCTCCATGTAAATGGTTGAAAGGCTTAATCCCTCCCCCCATTCCTCCTCTCGATGTCATTTTTTCCCCCTTAATCATTTCCAGGCAGGGTTCCTTGGAAGTCCTTCGCTGTGTTGGGATTCCGGCTAGTGACTAATCGTTAGATGCAGTTGGACTGAACGCGGCAAAATCTAGAGGAAGGAAGATTCATTCAGAGCTGTCAACACGTCCTCCATGCAGAGTATTCCTCTTCTTGATCCACTGATTTTCTCTCTCAGAATTATAAGGCTAAACGACAATGAAGTGAAAAAGCAGAACAATTCAGGGGTCATCAGCACAAACAGACACTTTTCCTATGAACTTGCAAATGAGAGGGAATGTGCTGTTTTGTAAATAGTAACACAGTGCCACGGGAGAGGTGCAGATCAGGGCTGCTGAACACAGCTGGAGGGGCCTAGATGTGCAATCCTAACCAACTTTCCAGCACTGGCATAGCTGTGCCAATGGGGCATGTGCTGCATCCTGCAGTGGAGCAGTAGTCACGGAGGCCTCTTCATGGTAAGGGAATGTTTTGTTCCCTTACCTTGGAGCTACATTGCCCTTAACCTGGTGCTGGATTGTGCCTTTAAAGCACATTTAAAGCATAATCCTAAGTGCTCTGTAGGCCAACAGAAACCCCTTGTGCCAGCCCAGAAGCATTGCACATGTGCCATAAGCAGAGGCATCATCCTACCAGAACAGGGCGGTACCCCGTTCCGGTAGTTCCAGGGAGAGCGGGACAGCGCGCGGCAGACTCCGCACGCTGTTTTTGACCTCCCACCCGCCCCTGCGCCTGGATCGCTCTATAAAAGAGCAATTCTGGGCGCAAGGAGGCGTTGCCGGGCGCCGCGAGGGGGCGGGGAGCTACAGCTCACCCGTCCGTTGTGGCGTTCCAGATCCTGGCGCCAGCAGCGTTCCGGTTGCTGGCGCCAGTGAATGACGTCACTGGCCATAAGGCACGTTTGTACCACCTTAGGAGTTGAAGAGGCCCATGCACGAATATGCGCCAGCCAACCTGCCCTGCTTCCCGGACCTGAGCCGCACAGTAAGGCTGGCTGAGGGAGGCCAGTGTGGGGGATTGGGAAGGATGGAGGGAAGGGTGAAGAGAAGGTTTATCAGGGTGGGGTGGGGAAGGCAAGAGGAGGGTGGGCCCACGGGTGGGCTGTCCTGGGGAGGGGGTTGGGACCGGCCTGGTTGGCCTTACACAGGCCGCTCTGATCTGCATTAGCGGTTTCACTGGCGCAGATCTGAATAACTCTAATGGGGAGGCTGCGGTGTGACTCAGGGTAATGGGAATAAACCCCTCACTCCTTGTGCTGCAACCAGCCCCAACCTTATCCCGTGCTGGATAAGGGTCAGGCCGGCTGGCCTCCATATTCCAGTGCAGGTTAGGGTTGGGGCTGCCCATGGTTCATTTGACATCTGGTTTAGCAAGCCAAAGCCAGCTTTGTAGGCAGAGGCATTTCTACAGGGATGGCAAAGCTCTAAGTTTTGCAAGAAGCCTTACCCTGTCATGTAAATCCCTCCTCTCCCTTGCTGCTGTAGCCAGTAAGCAACGCCAAGATTGGCTAAAACGGTGCAGGAGAGGAGTAATCTCCACTGCAAGGTAAGGCTTCTTGCAAAACTTAGAGCTTTGCCATCCCTGTAAAAACGCCACTGTTTGTAGGGCATATTCATTGACCATCATTCTTATTTCTTAACATCACTTGTTTCATTGAGGTCAGGGCGGTGAACCTGGAAGCTACCAGTTCTGTCAGCCAGTGTTTCTCAACCTGTGGGTCGCGACCCACCACTGGGAAGCAAAACTGGGACAATCCCCCAGGGAGTGGCCCAGTTTGGGGTGCCCTGACAGCGCTGCATCCATCACGGCGCCACGGGCACATTTTTACATACCTGTGGGTTGGGGGCTGTCAAAAGGGTTGGGGAGGCCCACAGCCCGCTCTGTGGGTCTTCCTGAAGCCCTGCTCTGCACTCAAAAGTGCATTTCCGGATTTTGCACAAATCCCGGAAGTGCGTTTTTGAGCGCAAAATGGGGCTTTTCTGACCCTCCAGGTATGTAACAATATGCAAGGGTGCCCACAGCACCACAATCACTGTGGCGCAGTCGGGACACCTTCCCCAGTGCCCACCTCCACATGCACTTACAACATTCCCAATGTGCGAGTAGGACTTTGGGAACCGCTGCTTTAAGAATTGCTTCTTAGAGTGAGAGCAGAAAGCATTGCCCTTACACTTGGCTTGTTGAGTAAGTAAACATGTATAGGATTCAGTGGCGTCTCTACAGGGAGGGCAGAGCTCTAAGTTTTGCAAGAAGCCTTACCTTGCAGTGGAAATCACACCTTTCCTGCACCGTTTTAGCCAATCCTCACAGGGAAAAGCAACATTTTGGCATTGCTTACTGGCTACAGCAGCAAGGGAGAGGAGGGATTCTCATGACAGGGTAAGGCTCCTTGCAAAACCTAGAGCTCTGCCCTCCCTGTAGAGATGCCACTGATAGGATTAGACTGCTAGTCTTTCAGCCCCTGCTCTACACTATACCATCTCTAAGGATAGAATCTGTAATTTGGCACCTAGTGACTCACTGGTTTAATTTTTTGTTAAGTTTCTGGTCCATATGGCTATGGACAAATGTGGGCCATGTGCATGAACGTTTGCAAATTAGAGGGCTTGTAGGAAGGACTCCTAATGATCAGAAGGGGCAGATGAGAGAGTCTTGCATAGCTTTTATTTCCTTTCCCATGACTAATCTTCTGCATTTCTTAGCAGCAATAATCCCATCTCCGCTGGCCTTGCCAAAAATTCCAAATTCTTGGGAACGCGAATCTTGGAATCAAATTATGCCAAAGTGCAAAATATCTTCAGTTGCATGCTTTTTAGCAGAGAATGTGGGTTTCCTTAGTCCAGATCTTCCGCTATTTTAAAAAATCATGGGGGGGGGGGCATAATGAGGCAAAGATCCATTAAGGGGATCAAGGGTTTGGGGTAGCTTTTTAATTTTTTTGGCAAAATATTACAACAAAATATATTTTATTGCTATTTAGCATGTTTGAACAGAATACGTCTGCATTTGTGACCAGCAGCAAATTGTTATCAACACTCCTCAGATCCATAGACTTGACTGGCTTTTTTCCATCACCAGGATAGCTATAGATACGTGTCTATAACTGATCACTTGCCATATGGTTCCTTTACCGAGAGAGAACATTAAAATGTTCCTTTACCGGGAGAGCTTGGCAAAGGATTTCTTGCACCAATCGCACATAATTTATGTAGTGAAGACATTCACTGAATCATTGTTGGATGGTTTTGTTAAAACTGATTTACCTTCCATCTAACTGAGACAAATGTGTTACATTCAAGGCTGCAAGATTTGCTGTAGCAACACAGAAACTGGAAGCAAAACTCATTGCAAAAATGCCACAGGCTGCCAAAATGTCTAATTTTTTTAATAATGTTGTTCCTTGATTTGAGAGGTTGCTTAACTGGAAAGGCAGGGTAACAATATTTTCAATCAATCAGCATTTTTAAAGACTATGCTTATAAATATATGGCATATATCACCTCTCTCTCTCTCTCTCTCTCTCTCTCTCTCTCTCTCTGTGTGTGTGTGTGTGTGTGTGTGTGTGTGTGCAAGAGAGAGAGAGAGAGAGAGAGAGAGAGAGAGAGAGAGAGAGAGAGATTTACCTTCACTTATGATGAAGCCTTGTAATCCAATTGGCTGAACATCTTTGAGCGACTAGCAGAGTTTATGTAGTTCCTCAAAAGGAACATTTTGCTTTTTGTCCAAACACATTAAGGGTTGCAGCAGACTGTCAATCTTACACTTCTGCTTATCACAGCATTCAGTTGCTTTTGGCCAGATCTGAATTTCAGATTCTGCACTGTCTGTTTGAAACCCACCCATAGAGTTCTTGCGGTCTTGGCCAGATACTTGAGTTCATCCACCAAGTTTACGGGAAAAAAAAGCCCTGTGCCCCTCTCTACCCAATGTGTACGTGGAGCCTCATAGGCCCAACTCTTCCTGGCTAGACAACAGGGTTGGTCTGGCCACACTCCTGCTGGCTTGAGAACGGCCTCCAGTGAGTTGTATTGGCTTCTGCTGACTGGGTTGGAAGTTGAGGATAGAAGAAAGGAGGCATTAAAATATATATGTTAACACTCCCACGCACTTCATTTTTTAATTCAGATACTAATCTTGTGTGATTATTTGGTAATTGATTTGTGGTGACACATGAAGATATGTTCCTTTTCTGGTCAGAAGTGTGAGGAAGCAGGAGGTACACATGAACAGATGAAGAGCCCTGCTGGATCAGAGCCAAAGGCCCATCTAGTCCAGCTTCCTGCATCTTACAGTGGCACACCAGATGCCTCAGGGAGAACACAAGAAAACAAGGTGCCTGCATCCTGTTGCCACGCCCCTGCATCTGGCATTCTGAGGTAAATTTCTGAGGTAAAATTCTGAGCGAATTATGAGGTAAATAAAACAGAATTTGCTATCCTGTCTGTGGGGAGGAAGCTATAATAACTTGCTATCCAACCTGGGCCGTAAGAACATAAGAGCCCTGCTGGATCAGGCCAAAGGCCCATCTAGTCCAGCTTCCTGCATCTCACAACAGCCCACGAGATGCTTCAGGGAGCACACAAAACAACAAGATGCCCGCAGCCTGTTGCAACTCCCTTGCACTTGGCATTCTGAAGTAGCCTACTTCTAACATAAGGAGGTTGCACTACCCATCATGGCCTGTAGCCTTTCCTCCAGAAATGTGTCCAATCCCCTTTTGAAAGGGAATTAGGTGTTTCCCATTGCCAAGGGGTGGGGGAGTCACAATCCCAGGTTAGTAAACACTGACTTACTGATCGACTCATAGAAAACAGGGCTTATGAATCACTCCTCTCTCTCTCTCTCTCTCTCTCTCTCTCTCTCTCTCTCTCTCGTGTGTGTGTGTGTGTGTGTGTGTGTGTGTGTGTGTGTGTGTGACAGAAGAGACAGCAAATCGCCTGCAAATTTCTGTTTCAGAAGGCCTAAAATACGTGTTATGATTTCCTTAATCCCAAGAATAGTCTGAGCTGGTTCCATCACCATTGTGGGCATCAAGTGACCACAACTTCAAGCTGTGACCGGCACTTGCAATGAGCAATTGTAAACAGAACTTGGACCACATCACACAAGTGTCAGCACTCTGCCATAATATTCCTGCACCACTGCCAGTCTTCTATTTTGGGGGAGACCGTCATGCAGCATCCCTACATTACAACTGACTCTTGTCTCTTCAGTTAGGTCCAGAACTGCCAATACACGGTATGGATGAGCCACAAGCCAATAGTCAAATGCAGTGGTGTTATCCTACCAGTACGCTGGGCGAGACGTCCAGGTAATCGGCAGCCCGCCCGTCACATACTGCAGCGTTACGCTGTTTGCGTAACGTACACAAGCGGCATCACTGGTTACGCAAACAGCGTAACGCTGCAGTACGCGATGGGCGGGCTGCCGATCACCCGGACGTCCCGCCCAGCGTACCAGTAGGATAACACCACTGGTCAAAGGTGCCTGCACAGGGGTGAGAGTCACATGAATATCCCATAAAGGTGTCTTAGCACTCATGGCAATTCCTATGACCATACTTTTCTGTAATCAGAATGTGTGATCATTTCACCAATAAGATCTTGACTCCGCACTTCTGGCTAATAGACTATAGTCTATGGAATCCCAGGAAAAATGTACTGCACTTTATTCATTTGAATCATGCATGATGCATTTAAACCCACAACTGGACACAACCTGCTGCTGCCAGGTGCCCAGACTGATGCCATCCACCAGTTGCACTATTTGCATGGAGCCCTGCATGGATCTGATGGCCTTTATAATCAACCCAGTGGGTAATTTCAGTTCAACTGCAGTGGCGGGGAAAAAATCCAAAGAACTGCATTCCTTTTGGTGTGTTGTCACTATTACTGTCACACTCAATTGCCACTAGTTTCCCAGACAAAAAGAGACCAGACAACAAGAGACAAAGTCATCTTCTGGAGTCCAATGAAAGAAGCTCTGGGAGCAAGGCTGGGAAAGCTTCATGCCATGCTGGAAATGATGAAGCAGGGCTGGCCTTAAGCCAATGTGATCTATGTCATCACATAAGGGTGGGGGGGGCCTCGCACCAGTGCAGTGAGCATATGGTCTGCTGCTGCAGCCGGGATCTCTATGGGCTGAGAGTCAGTGGGGTGAGCAGCGCTGCTTTACCTTGGGCCCTCCCACTTACCCCTGCCTCTAAATGGCCCAAAATGGGCCTACTGGAAGCAGTTGGCAGTGACGTCATCATGGCAGCACCAACTATTTCCAGATGCCATGCTTTTCTCATGGCACCACAAGTGCTCTTCTTGGTGAGTGGGGGGCCCACAGGGAGGGTGGAGGGCCCATGGGAATACTCCGCATTAGGCCCCACTATTCCTAGAGATGAAGAATAGAGACTATTCCCTGTGATGAAGAACCTCTGCCAGGCAAAGAAGACCATACAGCAGTGGTGGTATCTAAATGATGGAAGAACCGGAACACTGACCGAAGGACCGGAATGCTGGCCGTGACTCACCTTTGATTGGCAGCCCGTCCCTTCGGTTCCGCCGCCTTCCCGCCCACCGCGCGGGCTGCCCTCGGTGGACACGCCCCACCACCGCTCGTTCAGGCACCCGACGCGCCTCCCACCCATCCCCCCCGGCAAGCAGGCACCCCCTCCGAGGCCAAGAGCCCCTTGCAGCGCCGCATCCATCACAGAGCCGGTGACAAATGGTGGCGAGTGGGCGGAGCTAGGCCAGATCAGGTTCAGGAACGGCCGTTCCGGCACGTTCCCCCTGCATGACATCACTGCCGTACAGGGTTAGATAGACCAAAGACCTGACTCAGTACAAGGACACTTCTTCGGTTCCTGTGCCTTTGCATCACCAGAACAGCTAGAGGTGGTCCCTTCTTGCGTCTACTGATAACCTAATTTCATAAGCCATTAAACTAGGGATATCAAACATAGGACTTTAGCTCTTTATCTGGCCCTCTGGGTCTCCCAGAACCACCCTCAGCTGGTCTCAGCTGCTGAGCTATGCTGTGTCGCTGCTGAAAGGGCAACCCGTGTGATCACTGGGATCTCCTGAATCTTGAAAATATGATCAAAATTTGCACGTTTTCTCTGCTGTCAGCTGCAGCTTATGAGTTCCTAAGTGAGAAAAAAGTGCTTATTTGTGGGGGGGATGACCTGCTTAATGACATCACTTCCTGCTTAATGACATCACTATAACTCAGTGGTGTTCCTAGAGGGGGGCAAAATGCTGCATTTTGCAGGATCCTGAGCTCCTGTGCAAAGTGGCCCCTCCTCAGAGCTATTTGCGCCTCAGAGAGCTGGCTTGGAGGCTTTGCTTTCCAAGCTGCGAATAGCTCCAAAAACAAGAGGCTGCTTTACACAGGAGTCCAGGCTCCTTAAAAACCTAGCGTTCCCTCCAGTAGGAACACCACTGCTATAACTCTGGCACAGCACATCACTGATACGTTAAAGGTTCCAGGTTACAGTTTCCCTTGTTTTGACATCCTTGTGTCGGCCCAACGTCACTAGCGCTGACATGGGGACACTGACTGGCACCCCACATCAGCGCTAGTGCTGCAGCATTGGCCCAAGGGCGCTGGGACGAGGTGCTGCTGTGCTGCTCATGCGCCAAGCTGATCTGGAGGGAGGGAGGGCAGGAGGGAGGACGGAACTGGGTGGGGGTGGGCGGGCCAGGAGGAATGCCAGCCTGGGGAGGGGGTCAGGGTGGGATGTGGCCATTAGGCCACATCCCAGCCTCTGTCCCCAGGCCATGCAGCCCCAATTCGGGCCGTGTGGCTTCCGTGTGGCTACACAGCGACTGCTGCACAGGTTCAATGAACCCATCGGGGAGGCTGGAGCCCCCCCGGGGGCAATAGGGCAAACGTGCCCATGCCCCGGGGAGGCTCCTCAGTGTTACCCAGCTGTGCTGGATAAAGCGCAGGCCCGCAGAATCCCACTGACTGCCACAGTAAATATTTTAGAACATGCTTATTTCTCGCACTGAAATACATGAAATGTGGAAATGCCTTAAACTTTGGGTGGATTGTGCCCTGAACAAATGTTTGCAGCAACAACATTGTCTTCAGCCAAGCAAGGTTTGAGCAACACTCCAGCGGCGCTCATGACATATGTGTAAAGCAGTCCCAAATCAGGGGTATATGTGCCTGTCAGGAAATATTACTATGCTCTGTGTCAATGCCTGGTCCAAATCACATGACTAACAGGCCGGCTTGTTACATTTGGATGAGATCTCCAGTGCGCAGCAGTAAACCTCTCCATTTCCAAGGGCTTTTGATTGAAATCAAGTGCTCCAATTTGAAAAGGGCTGAATTTTACAACACAGTGGGTTTTTTTTTTCTGGATGGCTGCAGATGATGCGTAATTGAAGTGCAGATGGATTTTTGTCAAATAATTCCAGATGTTACGCTAACAATTATTTCCCTCTTGCCTCAGCCCAGCTCCACCCCCTACTGTGCGGAAAGTTCACATTGCACAACTCTTGACTGTTCTTTTATGGACAATGTTGGACACAGCGGACTTACTCTTCAGAGTCCAAAATTGTGTGAAGGAGAATCCCTGTTTTTATCCCCTGTTTTCTCTCTCTCTCTCTCTCTCTCTCTCTCTCTCTCTCTCTCTCACACACACACACACACACACACACACACACACACACACACACACACACCCTCGCATGCATGCATAGAGCTATCTAGAACAGTGTTGTTCAAACTGTGGGTCAGGGCCTAAAAAAAAAATCCTATCTGTAAGTGGGATTAGAATGTTTCTGGTGAGTAAGATTTAAGTACTTACTTACTTAAGGCGCAATCCTACCAAGTGCCAGAATGGCAAGGGTTTACTTCTAAGTAAACACCTTGAGGGATTAGAAATCACCCAACTGCGGAAAATGCTGCCCATCGTGTCTCTAGTCTAGCTGTGTGCTGAGTCTTAGCCCAGTAACTTCCATCATTCAGCAGGGCTGGATCAGCGAACTGCCAGCAAAGAAGAAGTAAAGTAGAAGATGCTGAATTACATTCCCCTTTTGTTTTCTTTCCTAAATTGCCTATTTTTGTTGCTGCCATTTTTTTCTCTGCATCTTACCAACAGAAGCATTTTTTCTTTTTTTGTTAAAGTCTCTAGATTCCTATAGCTGTCTATGCCCAAATACAACTCAATTATTTATTTATTTATTTATTTATTTATTTATTTATTTATTTATTTATTTATTTATTTAAAACATTTCTACTCCACCTTTACAAAAGCTCAGGGTAGCTTAAAATATTTGATGACTATATAAGATTTAAACAAAGAAATTTAAAAAAAACAGTAAGTCTAGATGCTCAAGGAACCTTAATATTCTGATTCAGAACAATTCAATGTGATTGGTTTCATTGCATTCTGCTTTAAATTACCTAGCAAATGATTTAGATTGTGAGCCCTTTTGGGACAGGGAGCCACTTAACTTTAATATTATTATTTGCCTGTAAACCGCTTTGTGTTGAAAAGCGGTATATAAATACTAGTGATTGATTGATTGATTGATTGATTGATTGATTGATATATTACATGATGGCAATATTCATAAATACCACAATTTTGGCCACTAATGTCAAGCTCCATTAACATCCCTCAGGGTCTGGAACTGGGACAATGTACCCCCTGCACCACTTTAGCGATGCCACAAGAGGAGTGGCTAAAGGCACACAGGGAGGGGCCTAACAGACTTTCCATACCCTGCTAGTCATCTTCCCAAGGGCAAACCCTGCCTTTGGGAAACAGCTAGTTGGGGAATTAACTGCAGCTATTCAGGACACAAACCTAACCTGAAGTTGGGCTGGCACAGTTAGGCCAGCAAAGTTTAGCTGGCACAAGGGCCACCGTAAAGGGTGTTCGGACCATTCTTGGAGTCAGACGGGATGGCGCGTGTCTGTGTGCTGGCCTCTCTGACTCAGAAAGTGGCCCAAACACACTTTACGGTGTCCCTTGTGGCGGCCAAACTTTGCTGGCCTAACTGTGCCGGCCTAACTCCAGGTTAGGATTGTGCCCTCACTCACGGTCCTACCACTTTGCAGGGGTGGGAGGAAATGCCCCGGGCAGTGTGCTGCTCGAGCAGGAGGACAGCAGCAATGAGGTGGCCTGCCTCTCCGTGAGGCTATCATTGTTTGGCCCATCTGCCCTCCCTTGCAGAGCCTTACATATGGCTCCGAAATGTAGCCTGGTGTGTCAGTGGGCAGTGAAGGAGTGAGGAGCTGGCACAGAGGGCACCAAGCATCCCTGGGGTGGAGCGCACCCCCAGCTATTTATTATTTTAACTTATTTAGGGTATATTTTGCTTTTCCAGGTGACTTATGTGGGTAGCTTCAGCATGATGGCTGCACCATATGCTCTCAGACAATGCTCTGGGAACCGAAATTGAAGATCATTAGATTCTCTGGCTTCTCTATCTACAACTGGCATCCATCCACACTTGCCTGGTAGCCATGAACTAAGAAGCCCCAATTCCCCAGACATATTGTGTACTGTTAGGACACATCTCTTTATACTACCACATGTGTCTTCAGCACATCTCCAACTCCACCATGGCTAGTTTGAGCAATACCCTTTTCCCTGCCCCGAATCCCCACAGGCTCTATGCCGAATTACACATCATTGTTGGATGCTCTTCTTTGTTATTCAGAACACATTTTCCTTGGCACTCCGTTTCCTCTCATTATCCCCAGTTATACCTTTTAGACTGTCCAAGACAAAAGCTTAACTGAGAAAGTGCAGATTTTCTTGCTGTAATACAGAATACGACAGTTTTGAGGAGTCTCCGCCAATATTGACACCAGTATTGACCTTTAGAGATTATTGTTGCACAACGTGAGGAAAAAAAATACCAGCCTTTGTCAGAATCCACCAGAGATGACAGAGATTAACTTCTGGTAACTTGCTCTGACAGTAAGCACTTCGGCCAGAGAACTGGCTGAACAGCCTTGTGGCCACCCTCTTTGGCTGAGCCTCACCTCTGATTGGCCAGATATCCCTTAGCTTCTCTGAAAACTATTCATACTCGATTGCCTAGATATGCTGCTAACTGCATTTAAAGAGGCATGCTTAATCCTGACTTGCCTCCTCTTTAATTCAGGGCACAATCCTAACCAACATTCCAGCACCAGGGTAAGGACAATGTAACTCTGAAGTAAAGGAACAAACATTCCTTTACCTTGAGGAGGCCTCCCTGACTGCCCCACAACTGCAGGATGCAGCAAATGCCCCATTGGCGCAGCTATGTCAGTGCTGGAATGTTGGTTAGGATTGTGCCCTCAATGTAGCTGTGGAGGGCAGGGACAATGCAGGTCAGGACTGAGACATGCAGGGAAGGGGCAGTGAACCCTTTCCCCCAGCACCATTTTCCAGGGATGGGAACTCAAGTCATGAGACTTGAGTCTGAGTTACAAAAACGACATGTTTTTCACTGACTCGTGTAAACTCAAGTCAGGTGTGTCAATCACTTGGGCACGACTCAAGACTCAGTATACTGACTCAGAAATGATTCTGGAAAACTTGAGTCTTGAGCAGCAGTGGCATTCAGCCGGTACGCTAGGCAGGACTTACCTTTGACCGGCAGTCTGCCCATTGCGTAACGGCACGTTCCGCCGCTTTCCCGCCCGTACCGGCTGAATGCCACCGCTGGTCTTGAGTCATGAAGACGTGTATTTTTCCCGCGGGTCTGGGTGTGCTGCTTACTTTGTTTCACCACTTCTGTGAATAAACAGCAAAGTTGGGGAAATTTCTGGGATTAATCAAGTGTTTTTGTAACTAGCTGCACATCTAATTTGTCCCTGACAGCCGGTATTCATGTTATCATGGCCACCATCTGGGGATTATGCTCAAAATGAGACATTTGTATTGTATTCTGGTCAGGGGCATTTCTACAGGGATGGCAAAGCTCTAAGTTTTGCAAGAAGCCTTACCTTGCAGTGGAAATCACTCCTCTCCTGCACTGTTTTAGCCAAACTTGGCATTGCTTACTGGCTACAGCAGCAAGGGAGAGGAGGGATTTACATACAGGGTAAGGCTTCTTGCAAAACTTAGAGCTTTGCCATCCCTGTAGAAACGCCTCTGATTCTGGTACAGCCAATCAATTGTCCAACAATCCATCTCCCACGATCCAGTGGCATTCCTAGAGGGGTGGCAAAATTTCCTGCCAACAGCCAACAGCAGATTGAGAGTAGGGCAATCAACATCATGAAAATCACACAAGGAGAAAGAGTTAAACTCTCCCCCAGCACTGTGGTTCTGCCACAGTTGCCATTTACAAAAATTAAAAGAGACAGGGGATCTTATCACAGATCTGCATCAGCTTGCCTAGTTTGGCTCTTAGCAGAGCCTTGAGAGCCACAGCACTCAGATTCCTCAAGGCACTAAAACTCCTGGAAGATGTCCACGAAGGCTCTGATTCTGAAATGTTTAATCACAGAATCTTTGGGCTGTCCTACACCCGAGCGACATTCCACCTATAGACAAAAGCATCCACAAGTATGCAATGCCATAATTTCGCAGGAAACAAATTAAAGTGGGACATAATGAATCCAAGGAGCCAATCCAAACCCGACGATTAACCAAAGAATTAAAAGTGGTGAATATTGCACACAAGTTGTTTTTCAAAAAGATGCCGCTTGTCTGAGCTCTGTCTGACATGCCGCAATTGTTGCAAATGAACTGGCAAATAGGCAACCACAGTTCAAGGGAACAATTATGGGATGCAGGCATCTGAGTTTGTGCACGTTAATTCAATGAGACGCTAACTTTTTGGCAGCAGAGGGGAGGGAAATGGACTGTAATTAACCACTATGCAGAACAAAAGGCATCCCACCAGTTTGGGTTTCCTTTAAAGGGGTTGAGCACCTGAACTGTAAACTGCTCAGGGAGCCACTCTTTGTATGAATCAGAGAAATTTTTTTAATGGGGAAAAATATGTTTGATCTTCTTTCCAAATTGTCTGCTTCTCAAAATGTTCACTGAGTTCAAAGATTATTGGGGGTGTCGAAACCACAGAAAAGGAAGCACCTTGGCCTAGATGCCTTTAGAAGAGGACTGGACAGATTTCTGGAGGAAACGTCCATTGCAGGCTACCGGCCATGATGGGTAGTGCAACTTCCATACTTTAGAAGTAAGCAGCCTGAGAATGCCAGATCAGGGGCGTACCAGGGCAAAACCATGCCCATGGCACACAACATCATGACGTCACAGCATCGTGATGTCATGACGTTGGAGCTTCTCTCTGCCCTGGTTTGGCCAACTTTGGCCAAGCCATAGCGGGAGAAGCCGTCCCTGCCCCCCTACTCAGCAAGCTAAGAGAAGCAGCACATCTCCTTGCTCGGCTGCTGCTCGGGCAATTTTGCCCCAGCGGCAGCCAGCCCAGGAGAAGCTGTGTGTCCCCCTGCTTGGCGAGCAGGGGGGCACGTGGCTTCCCTCGGCCACTGCTCAGGCGTCTTCTTGGGCACTGTGCTGGGGGGGGCAAGAGCAATTGGCGTCCCCATTGCAAATGGTGCCCATTGCTCTTGCCCCCCCCCCACAATACCCTAGATACGCCACTGTGCCAGCTGCAGGGAAGTGGCAATGAGATGCAGGTATCTAGTTGTTGTGTGTTCCCTGAGGCATCTGATGGGACTACTGTATGATACAGGAAGCTGGACTAGATGGGCCTTTGGCCTGATCCAGTAGGTGTCTTCTTCTGTTCTTATGTTCATCTATGGCTGAGTGCACACTATGACCCTATTAGACCACACTATTAGAAAAAAAAGCAGTGCTAATTAGCTGGAAGTTGAATCAAAAAGAGTGATTCTACACAGCACTTAATGCACTGCTATATTTTTTTAATCAGTCTTTTCTCATAGCCAGGAGTCTTCTATAATGTTTATTCACATTTAAATCCCTTTTAGCAAAGGACCCCAGCAACATTAATTAATAGCTTCCTCCATATAGGTTTCTTCCTCCATGTTGCTTCCTTTTCTGCATGACTGGGGGATTAGTGATGTGTTGCCTCTTAATTAGTAAATTGCTGTTCCCTGCAAAGTGATAGGGTTAAAATGTTTTTTCCATTTTTTATTTTCTTTTATAGTGAAATACTGCTATCTCATGGCAAAAGAGAAAAACAACTGAAGGAAAATATTAATTTAACATACACATTAATAAAATTAGGATCAGAAGGTGCCCAGTTAAGGAGCAAGTCATTTATTTCCCAATCACACAACAGGAAGCAATAAAATGGGATGAACTTGACAAGAGGAAGCTTTCAATTAAAGGTACAATAGGCTTCAAAAGTCCATTTCACTGGACAGGCTAGCACTGCAGTTCTGTTTTATTACCAAGAAAAATAGCCTCACATCACACCTGAAAAACTGCATGATTCAGTAGGATTTGATTCTGTTGATTACCTAATGTCTCCAAAATGAACCAATGGATTTGTGAGTCTCAGTTATACCTAGTTGATGTTGCTTCAAAGTGAATTCTTCTCTGGAGTTCCCCTCCTGAAGGGAAGAAAAGGTGTCTTGTGTAGCAGTTCTCATTAAAGGCCAATATATCTTCCAGTATTTCGTGTCAACAACGTCAACCCGTTGAAAACTTGAAAAGTTATATTTCAGCTTATTGGGACTGGGCCTTTCCCCATTATAATCCCTCTTGCAGGCACTGCTATAATAAACACCTGAAAATATGCAATAAGCAGCCTAACCTCTCCAAGCAGAGGTTAGTGCTGTTACAAGAGAAACAGGAAGCAAATAATCTAAACAAAACTCTATTTAATTTTATAACTCCCAAGCGATCGGTTTGTTTGGGGGGCTCCCACTCCATTTTTCATCCAGGTGCATTTCGTCTCCAAATCCCCGTCACAGCTCTTACCTTTTTGTGTGTCTTTTCTTCCCGCTGCCCCTTTAGTTCTGTCTGTTAAATATTAGCCCATGACCTTTTGCTGATTGGCTTCAATTAAGGCTCTGGATTTCCTCTTCCTGAGCCTAAGTCAGGTTACAGTGGAAGAATAATAAAGGCAAAGTGAACGTGTTGCAGTCGTGCAAATAACGGCCCCCGAATGTCAGCGATGGAAAGTGAGCATGACTCGGAACTCCCACCCACTGGGATCCTTGATGGCATAATTTACGGGCAGCCTTTGGAAACGGCCAGTAGCCCGAGCCCTCTCCCGCAGTCTGTTTCTTCTCACGCTCCAAAAAGGCCCCCGAGTCTCAAGAGGAGGAAAATGGGGTGGTGGGGTTGAAAAATAAAATCATTCAAAGGAGGCTAAGAACCTTGGTCAAACTGGGAAGTTAGGTCAAGGGGGAAATGCACGCAGGTCCCCCTGTCAAACAATGCACCAATGTTTGGGGGGGGGCATTAGAGGACAAGGGACTCCTTATACAAGGCACAGCTCCATGGAAAATGTGCCCTGATGCATCCATTCATCCCAAACACTGGAATTTCAGGTGTGCAAATAGAGTCTGATGCATCCATGGCATCCTTGACCAGAACTGCTTGCCATTCATTTCACTGGAAGTGCTGACGTGCATATTGATGTCGTTGCACGCAGGCAGATGCTCTGTGGTGGGATTCAGGGGGTTTGCCCAGGTTCTGTAGAACCGGTTGTTAAATGGCCGGGCCCTGCCCACTCGCTTACCTCATCTGGCTTCGGGTTGTTTTTTTGGCTCCGGCTATGACGTCTTAGAACCAGTTGTTAATGTATTTGAATCCCACCACTGCAGATGCTCCTTCATGGGTGGGCATCCTGCACACCTAGGAGCTCCATGGGTGCATCAAAGCAACATAAATATTGTGGTCAAGCCAAATCTGAACCAAGCCAGCTTCCCAAAACAGTTCAGAGGAATTTTTTGTTCCAGGACAGAAAAACCAGGACAGAACCTGAATTTCAAATTTTACTTGAACCGGGGCTGGTGCAGGGGTCTGGCACCTGTTGGGGCAGTGTGACGCACTTTGTGGTGATGTACCAGCCTCTGCTCCTCTCACGCCATGAGCATCAGTAGATCCGTTACTGGCATAAAGAAACAGTCGGCGTGGCGGGTTTTGTTGGAAACCGCCTTTTGGCGGTTAAAATATCTGAATAAAAACACAAAACATCCCATTTTGGTGTTTAAGTTATAATACGTATTAAGTGATAATACTGTGGCTGCCTCTGCTTACACTATATCACTTATATCATCTCCCTCAGTGATGGCGGACCTTTTGGGCTCGGTGTATCAAAACTTAGGAAAATGCTTAACTTGACTCTCCTGGAGTGTCAATCCCCCACCCAAACAAAAGAGAAATAATTCTATATATTCATTAAACCAAAAATACAGTGTATTCATGTGTGGTGCTATGTGTTATATAAAGAAACACCGAATAATTACAAAAATGAAAAAAAGGAGTACAGCAAACTCAGTTTTTGTCAGGCACTTGTGAATGCTGGTGTGTCACTCCAAATGTGGTGTGTCACCTTTGACACATGTGCCAGGTTCGCCATCATTGATCTACCTAGTACACATTTAAAGCATTTAAAATTAATAAAAATGAGAACTTGGAATGAGAATGTAGAATAAAAACACAAGACACCGCAATTGGCTATTTTAATCAAGAAATTTTTTTTTGGGGGGGGGGCGAAATATCACCAAAACACACCCCTAATAATCAGGATAAAGAAGTAACTATTTCATGGCCTGAAACTGTGGTCTCTATATTGATGCCTTTGAGGCCTTAGGGAGTTTGCACTCCTCAGTGTGGAGGAGAGACTTGTGGTGGGGTTAGATCTTACCACTTCAGTGCTCTGGCTCACCACCACTCTCGTCTTCTCCACTCTTCCAGCTCCCTCTTTTTTGTCCAGTCCAGGGAGTTGGAGGAGGAGGAAGAGCAGTGGAGGTGAATGGTGGATGGAGGTGGGCTCTTCCCTATCAACCTATAGGGTTTTATTTTTTTTATTTTATTTTGAAGAATTTATACCCCACCTTTCCCATGCCGAAGCAAATGCCCAAGGCAGCTTACATGGGCAGGCTAGACTACACCACCATTTTTCAATGGTCTTCTGCGCTACAGTCTTCTGCGATTCTCTGGATCCTCGGTCCCAGATATAGCCTTCACAGTGTGGTTCTCAACTCTGCCCATGTGACATCGAGCTTCAGCAGGTGATCGTTAAGTCCAGCCTGGACAGGTCCTCAAGGTTGGAGTCCATTCTTTTGCTGGCTGGCCTTCTCACAACATTCCCGTAGTTGCTAATCAGGTCCACAGTGACCCTGTTCTGCCACAACAGGTACTGCGGCTTGTCACAGCCTGGCGTTCTGTCTCCCATCCAAAAATAGACCACAGATTCTCCTGCTCAGCTTCAGGCAATACTAGCAGCTCAACTATCAGTCCACACCTCCGACTGAGGCAACCTGTTCAATTGACCTCATGGATGGGTCAGCCCTGCCTTGAACTGGGACCAAAAGTTTACCCTGAACTCACCAGGTGCTATCTCTTGTATCTACTAGATGCCACGCAGCTTAACCCTTACCCTAACTGGTTCTGCACCAATCTGTCAGGCACCACCTTTACTGCCCAAACTCTTTCTCCAAGTCTTAACAATCTGAAGCTCTGAATACCTCTTAAGCCACTGGCGAAAATGCAGAGCTGAGCTACATGACCAGCACACTCATGTCATGCTTTCTACTTCGGAATGCAGGTCTGTGTGGTACAAGCCTATGGGAGGTTTATACCTCTGATAGGATTGTGCCATCAGGTTTGAGCTGGGCCTAAGTCTGGAAAACAGTTATCTGAAAAATATGTTATTGAGAGTGCAATCCTAACCTGGAGTTAGGCCAGCACAGTTAGGCCAGCAAAGTTTGGCCAGCACAAGGCACACCATCAAGTGCGTTTGGACCACTCTTAGGGTCAGGGAGGATGGCACATGTCTGTGTGCTGGCCTCCCTGACTCCAAGAGTGGTCCAAACATACTTTATGGTGGCCCTTGTGCTGGCCAAACTTTGCTGGCCTAACTGTGCCAGTCTAACTCCAGGATAGGATTGTGCTCTGAAATGGATTGGGAAATTGTGTATTGGATAAGGACACACACACACACACACACACACACACACACACACACACACACACA
>JAJKFI010000024.1:8312573-8323231 GCA_029204185.1 Lerista edwardsae
GTGGTCCATGGGGTCGCGAAGAGTCGGACACGACTTAGCGACTGAACGACGAACGACGACGACGCAATCCTAAGGTGGAGTTAGGCCAGCACAGTTAGGCCAGCAAAGTTTGGCTGGCATAAGGGACACCAGATGTTTGGACCACTCTTGGAATCAACATTGTGGGATTTAGTCCCAACGTTTCACTATCACCTGTGAAAAGCATCTTCAGAGGTTACAAAGAATTTTGTATCCTCTGCTCACTGTTCTAAATAGCATGTTTTTATTTATTTGTTTATTTGAATATACCCCGCCTTTCCCATGCCAAAGCAAACGCCCAAGACTGTTTACATGGGCAGGCTTGTCTAAACTACCATTTTTCAATTTTTATTTTTATTTTTTTAAACAAAAATACTGTATTCTGTGATTCTCTCCTCCGGCTGCGTGCCATTGAGCTTCAGCAGGGAGCCCCAGGGAGGCATGAGACAACAAGATGCTTGCACCCTTCCTTCAGCAGGCAATCATAAGCCAAGCCTGGATAGGTCCTCAATGTCATTTGCCGGATGGACTTCTCACACATTCCCACATTGGCTAATCAGCTCCACAGTGATTCCTTCCTGCCACAACGGGTACTGCAGCTTTTCACAGCCTGATATTCTGTCTCCCATCCAAAAATAGACCATGGATTTTCCTGCAGTACCAGCAGCTCACTGATCAGCTCAATAGCATCCCTTTTACAAATTTTTTGTAACCCCCTGAAGATGCTTTCCACAGGTGAAAGTGAAATGTTGGGACTAAGTCCCAATCCATGGCTTGAAGAATCAAGCAACATTTTTATTATGTTTTAGAGGTGACATGGCTCCTGCACGACTGTAGTCAAGCAGAGGCGTATTTAGGGTATAGCGGGGGTGGCAAGAGCCATGGGCGCCATTTTCCAGGGGTGCCGTTTGCATGGTGCCCCCCCCGCAACTGCACAACATTACTGGCCCACCTTAAGGGCTCCCTCCACCTTAAGGTGGTTCTCCATTTAATTTCAGCACCTGCGTACTTCACCAGGCAGCAGTCTACAAAGCACGTGAGGTGGATGGACCAGCCCAGAGGCGAGAGGATGAGCAGAGCAGCGAGAGGACAAGCAGAGCAGCAGTGAGCGGCGGTGAGAGGACGAGCAGAGTGGCGGCGGCGAAGAGGCGAGCAGTGGCGAGCAGCAGCGAAGAAAAGACGAGCGGTGGTGAAGAAAAGGTGAGCGGTGAGGATGAGTGGCAGCAAAGAAAAGGCAAGCGGCGAGGATGAGCAACGAGCAGCGGCAAAGAAGAGACAAGCAGCAAGGACAAGCAGAGTGGCAGCAAAGAGGCGAGCAGCGAGAACGACCAGAGCGGTGGTGAAGAGGCAAGCGGCGAGGATGACCAGAGCTGAGAGGCAGTGAAGAGGCAAGCGAGGACCAGCAGGGTGAAGAGGCGAGGAGCCGGAGTGTGCCTGGGGTTCTTGGGATTTTTTGGATATGACTTTTGATAGAATGAAGATATTATACTCCTGTTTATTTCATTGCGTTCTGCATGACCTTCCTCAATGAATGATGTATAACATGACAGTATTAGTCCTAAAAGCTGCCATTTTATGATTCTTTTTACCATTCTTTTTACATGATAGTTGTATTTTTGCTTTTTGCTTTTTGCTTTTTTGGCCATAACATTTGATAGAGTAAAAATATTACACTCCCATTTGTTTCATTCCATTCTGCATTAAATTCCACATTGAATGGTATATTGCTGTTCAGTTGCTAAGTCGTGTCTGACTCTTTGCAACCCCATGGACCACAGCACGCCAGGCCTCCTTGTCCTCCACTAGCTTCCGGAGTTCGCCCAATTTCATGTTCATCACTTCGGTGACACTATCTAACCATCTCATCCTCTGCCGCCCCCTTCTCCTTTGGCCTCTCTTCTCAGGAAGAGCTTTGGCCTCTCTTCTCAGCTTCAGCTTCAGGATTTGTCCTTCCAGGGAGCAGTCAGGCTTGACTTCCTGTAGGATTGACCGATTGGATCTCCTTGCAGTCCAGGGGACTCTCAAGAGTCTTTTCCAACACCATAATTAGAAAGCATCTATTCTTAGGCGCTCTGCCTTTCTTATGGTCCAGCTCTCACAGCCATATATTGCTACTGGGAAAACCATCGCTTTGACTATGCGAACCTTTGTTGGCAGGGTGATGTCTCAGCTTTTTATTAAGTTGTCTAGGTTTGCCATAGCTTTCCTCCCAAGAAGTAAACGTCTTTTAATTTGATGGCTGCAGTCACCATCTTGGAGCCCAGGAAAGTAAAGTCTGTCACTGCTTCCATTTCTTCCCCTTCTATTTGCCAGGAAGTGATAGGAATGGTTGCCATGATCTTAGTTTTTTTTTAATGTTGAGCTTCAAGCCAATTTTGGCACTTTCCTCTTTCACCCTCATCAGAAGGTTCTTTAGGTCTTCCTCACTTTCTGCCATGAATGGTATATAGCGTGATATTATTATTCATACATACCAAGGCTATCACCATTTTGGCCACTAGTGTCAAGCTCTGTTTGTTGCCCCCCTAAGCTTGTTGCCTGGTGCAATTGCACCCCCTTTAGCTATGCCCTTGGACACAGGCACCCCCTATTTTGCATTGGTAGTCAACCATGATTGCAGTCTTGGAATAGGTGTGTAAACTCTGCTTAACTTACTGACTGTGCCAGAGACGAAAGGAGCAGTGTGGAAAGGCAAGGAACTTTTTTTCTTTTTACTTGTTTGGTTCTTGTGCTTTGTTTTTCTACTTTGTTGGGTCTCAGGAGGCCTCCTTGATTGCAGGTCACTAATATAGAGAGGTGTGAGATCACATGGGAGGGGCTGGAATAGGCAAGCCAACTGGCTTGTGCTATATCCTGCGCAGAGTAGGAAGTGGCTGCTGCACAACTCAGAACAAGGGGATCCATTTCTCCTCACCCCATGTCATGCCACAGCCACCCCTATGGGGCTACTCAGATCTGCACCAGCAAAATGTCTTGATCAACAGCCCGCCCGTCGCGTTTCGCAGCTACGCCATTTGCATAACGTACGCAAGCGGCGTAATTGGTTACGCAAACGGCGTAACGCTCCGGAACGCGACGGGCAGGCTGTCGATCACTCGGGTGTCCCGCCCAGCATTCCAGCAGCATAACACCGCTGAGCACGGTATAACTCCAGGCTGGCCAGGCGGGAGATTTGGAAACAACCTACATCCAGTCCCATCCCACTCCCGGGCTCAGTCCACACATCACATTCCTCCCACCCAAAACTGCCCCCATCTCCACCTTCCCCCCATCTCCAAAAAAAACCCCTAAGCTGGCACAAACTCACTCTGGATCTGGTGCCAGGAGGCTGCCACATATCTTCCTGCTGGCTTACCCATTTCCTGAGGTGGGCAATAGTCCCACCCAGAAGACAGAGCAACTCCATTGAGCAGGCCTAAGTGCCACTTAGGACTGCACTCTAAGCATGGGCACCAACTAGGGGGGCTTTGGGTTTTGGGGCACCCACAGGGTTTTTTCAGTGGGGGCAGAGCTCCCACGTTCAACCCAGCCCCCTCTGGCACCCAGCACCCCTCCAAATCGGTGACCGCAGTACCTGTTCCTGAGGCCGGGGCATGCGATCACAGAGGCGATTGTATGCCCTGGCCTCGGGAGAGGCTGCTGTCGGGCTGCAGCACCCCTTCCCAAGGCCGGGGCGTGCGAGCGCCATGGCAATCGCACGTCCCGGCCTCGGAAGAGGCTGCTGCAAGCAGCCTCCGCTTTAGAGGCCGGGCCGCCCCGGCTTCAGAAATGGCAGCTGTAAGCTCTTGCCGCTCGTGAGGCTGAGCAGCAATGACAGGGGCGTGGTCATATCAGGGGGCGTGGCCACATCAACATCAGGGGCGTGGCCATGGGCACCCCCGTTGTTAAAAGCAAAGTCGACGCCCCTGACTCTAAGCTACCCTTAAGCTTAAGTACCAAAAGAAAGGAAGAGTGAAGCACATTTGCCAATGAGACAATTCAAGTAAGCTTTGGTGTAAAACAAAATGCAGGAGCTGTACTGAGCAGATGGAATACAACATTCACGCAGCATGCCGTGGAGTCCATATCTCGCCTTGCTTTAATCTCAAGAGAAAAGC
The DNA here is from genome assembly GCA_029204185.1 of Lerista edwardsae. Classification (NCBI taxonomy): domain Eukaryota; kingdom Metazoa; phylum Chordata; class Lepidosauria; order Squamata; family Scincidae; genus Lerista; species Lerista edwardsae. The sequence continues at coordinate 8,316,689 of JAJKFI010000024.1, forward strand.
GAGGAAACTGTTTGGAAGCAATCCAGAAGGGCCCTTTTTCTTCCTAATGGGAAGCAACAAACTAATTCCAATTTTCATTGTCAGGAACTTTCAATTCTTGGCCGTTTGGCTTCTGAACTCCAGCTGTTGATAGTAGTTGTGATCCAGCACACAGCGTTGGGCTCATGAGGTGGAGCAAAGTATGTGCCTGTATTTATGTATTCATTATTCACATCTGCTATCCACGCCACATAAAAATGCTCAAAGTAGCTAGCAGCAAGGAAAGAGAAATACAATAAGAAGTACAATATTATCAGTATTCAGTATTACCAGGGTACATAAGAAGAGCCCCACTGGATCAGGCCAAAGGCCCATCTAGTCCAGCTTCCTGTATCTTACAGTGGCCCACCAGATGCCTCAGGGAACACACAAGACAACTAGATACCTGCATCTTATCACCATCCCCCAGGATCTCCCCTGTCACTCCCATTCTGAGGTAAATTCTGAGGTAAAGTTCTGAGGTAAATATGGCATACATAAGAACATAGGAACATAAGAAGAGCCCCGCTGGATCAGGCCAAAGGCCCATCCAGACCAGCTTCCTGAATCTCACAGTGACCCACTAGATGCCTCAGGGCACATACAAGACACTTAGATACTTGCATCTCATTGCCACTCCCCTGCAGCTAGCATTCTGAGATAGCTTACTTCTGAAGTATGGAGGTTGCACTACCCATCATGGACTGTAGCCTTTAAAAACAATTGGTAGCAGACTGAAGCCTCTGGATTTGTCAGCCCTGCAATAAACAGAAGGTGACTAATGGCACAATCCTAACCTAACTTTCCAGCACCAGGGTAAGGGAAATGCAGAGATGAGGTAAGGGAACAAAGTACCTTGAAGAGGCATCCGTGACTACTACTCCTGCATCAGTGCTGGAAGGTTGGTTAGGATTTGGGCCTCATGTCTGCCTTTGCATGGTCAACCAGTGTCTTAGAGACCTGCTCCTCCCTGCTGCCCTTCTGACCTTAGCTAAAGCTCTTTCTCCCACCACTGACTTTGGGGCCCCTGGAGTGCAGATCCCACCCCCAGGGCTGGCCTTAAGCCAATGTGTTAAATGTCGTCACATTGGGCTCCGCGCTTGGGGGGGGGCACTCACTAGCACAGCGAGCTAATCCCTTGCGACTGCAGCCAGGAACTCTATGGGCTGTAAGCAGAGGTGTCATCCAAATGATTTAGGAACAGGTACTCACTTTTGATTGGCACGGTGGGTCTGCCCACCGGAAGTGATGTCATAAGCTGGAAGTGATGTCGTGACAGGAAGTGAGGTCATAGCCGGAAGTGAGGTCATGATGGTTGCCATGGATGTGATCATGTTTGTAAGAACTTCAGCTTGTGGTTAGTGTTGATTTAACTTCTAGTGCTTTGCTTTCTAGAGATGTGTATATATACATAGTTTGCTTCAACTGTTCCCTGGTTAAATAGCAGGCTAGACTGTACTAGATTGTGAGCCCTTTTGGGACAGGGAGCCATTTAACTTTAATGTTAAATGCAAGGAGCCGGCAAGGAGCAGGAGGGGGAACAGGTGACCAAAAAAAGACTGCGTGGGGGCTGGGGCTGGGGGGAGGCTGCAGGAGGAACCGGAATGCTGGATCTGCACGGCTGGAGGGAGCGGGAGCCCCAGGAAGCCTGCCTTCTCACGCTTGCTGCCTATCTCCCTTGCTGCTGCTGCTGCTGCTGCTGCTGCTGCCGCCTCCGGTCCTCTCACTCCACTGCTGCCGCTGCTGCCGCCACCACCACACTGCCTGCCTGCCTGCCTCCTCACAGAAAGTGCAGGCAACGGCTGCGGGCGTGCAGTACACATGCGCAGCTGCTGAGCCAACCAGCCGACGGGACCAGGTTTGAGTGGGCGGGGCCAGGTCAACTTCTAGGAACCGGTACTCGCGTAGTGGTGCGTAGTGGGTGCATGACATCACTGGCTGTAAGCCAGTAGGGTGAGTGGAGCGGCTGCTCATTGGGCTTTCCCATTTGGCCCTGCCTCCTGGAAGCAGTTGGCAGTGTCACAGAGTGCAATCCTAACCTGGAGTTTGGCCAGCACAGTTAGGCCAGCACAGTTTGGCTGGCACAAGGGACACCGTAAAGCACGTTTGGACCACTCTCAGAGTCAGGGAGGATGGCGCACGTCTGTGTGCTGGCCTCCCTGACTCCGAGCGTGGTCCAAACATACTTTACGGTGTCCCTTGTGCCAGCCAAACTTCGCTGGCCTAACTGTGCTGGCCTAACTCCAGGTTAGGATTGTGCTCTTAATCACGTCACTGCCAACTATTTCCGGGTGCCACACTTCGCACGCGACACCACAAGCGCTCTTCTCGAAACCGCTGTGTGATGAGTGGGGGGCTATGGGCAGGGCAGGGGCTCCACAGGAATGCCCTGCATTGGGCCCCACGGCTCGTTCCTGGGGCCGGCCCTGCATACTCCTGAAGCTGGGATTTGCAGACCATTTATCCATGGCCATGGCAAAGCCTCTGGCCTTCCATTTTTCCACATACCATTCCAAGAGGAAATGAACAGGAAGGAGGTTGTGGCATAGAGTTATTATACATAGAGAGGGCATGACGTCACATACTTGAAGCTTCCGGGTATAACCCCGCCCCTTTTTTCCCCTTTCCCATCCCTCCTCCCTCCTCCCAGCGTCCAATCAGCAAGCGCCTTGTGATTGGGCCACGCCCCCTTCCTTCCCTCAGTCCCCTTCACAGCCGCTGGTATGCTCAGTAATATAATTCTGCGGAATTAAACCTTGGAATTGCATATTAACTCATAATTAGGTTACCACTGATGTTTCTCCACGATCACACGTTGTTATTTTGGTAAGTTTTTGCTTCAGGAGTAAACGATTCAGCCCGAAACATCATGCGAAAACCCATTGGAAATCATTGGAATCAGCATTGTTGTGGGTATATTTACGTCACAGCTAACCCCGCCCCCTGGATTCACTCGCTGGCCTATCTAGGTAATGGGATGGCCACCCTTTGGGTTGTGGTATTACTTGCATGCCATTAATGAACTCCATTCAAGTATCTGTCAATAGCATCACATACACATGCAGACTATCCATACCAAGAGGTCAAGCAGAAACAAGAAAAAGCACAGCGATCTGGAGGACTTGAGATACCCGGTACAACAGGGTCTGCTACGTGATCCGTCTGCTCAACTCGGCATTATCTGCAGCACCAAAGTGGAGGCAAGTGCTGCAGGATAAGCCCTAAAGCTTCATCCGCTAACAGGATGGATGGGTGGAAGAAGCTGGGCTTCCACTGCGCTGAGGTTGTGACCCAGACACTCTTGACGAAAATCAGGGGATTAGGAGATAAGGCCTCGACTTCGACTCCCCAACCAAAAGAAAAAGAGGCACCGTTTCAGTCAGAGATGAGATGTCAACCTTATCTAGGGAATATTTATCACTCGTGTCAGCTTTACGTCCGAGTAATTGAAGCCATGTGGCTGCTGAAGACATGCTGAGGCGAGGACCAATCGGGATGACAAAAGAAATACTACGTATTGTAAAAGTGTGTTTTCGAATTGCCGTGGCAGAAATGGAAGGGCCAGCTTGACGTGACTGGGCATCAAAGGCTCTGCAGCTGCCTTTTGCGGGGGAGGGGGAAGGCTACTGTTCTAGGCACACGTCTTCCACAGCATGCCCAGATTGTTCCACACAGCGCAATCCTAATATAAATTGCTCTGGATTGGCGAAGCCCCAAGGAGCCCCAGGAGACCTCCACCTCCTCCTGACCTCCTCCGCCTGCTGTGTCCTCAAAACTAGCCAGGGAGGCAGGAGAATTCCCAAGATCCTCCCAGCCCGGCCAGTGAAGGCACAGAAGAGGAGACAAGGCAGGGCAGGTAGAGATAGGCCCGGCCTTAAGCCAATGTTGTCACATTGGGCCCTGCACTTCGGGGGGTTCCACACCAGTGCAGTGAGCAGATTGCCTGCTGCTGTGGACGGGATCTCTATGGGCTGTAAGCCAGTGGGGCGAGCAGAACAGCTTAGCCTTGGGCCCTCCTACCTGCCCCTGCCTCCAAATGGCTCAAAATGGGCCTCCTGGAAGCAGTTGGTGGTGATGTCAACTACTTCCAGGTGCCACATGCACAGCGGTGTCATCCGGCAATTACGTCCGAGTAATTGAAGCCATGTGGCTGCTGAAGACATGCTGAGGCGAGGACCAATCGGGATGACAAAAGAAATACTACGTATTGTAAAAGTGTGTTTTCGAATTGCCGTGGCAGAAATGGAAGGGCCAGCTTGACGTGACTGGGCATCAAAGGCTCCGCCCGATTGGCTGCCCGCCCGTGACGTGTCGCCGCCTGCCCGCCCGCCACGCGGGCACCCCTGGCTTTGGAGGGGGTGCCCGCTTGCCTGGGGGGGCGCCGGGTGCCTGGGCAAGCAGCGGAGGGGCACACCACCTGGAGGGTGCCCGCGCGGTGGGCGGGCAGGCAGCGACACATCATGGACAGCCTGTCAATCAAGCAGTAAGTCCCGCCTAGCGTTCCAGCAGCTCGTTGCCAGATGACACTACTGCACATGCAGCACCACAACTGCGTTTCTTGGTGTGTGGGGGGCCCGCAGGGAGGGTGAGGGGCTCCACGGGAATGCCCCGCATTGGGCCCTGCCACTCCTAGAGCCGGTCCTGGGTAGAGATCCTCTTCTCAATTGTGAGAGCAATCGGGCAAGGCTTTGCAGGCACACACTCTTGTCTGCTTGTGCCTCTTGTTCAATCATCCTTCAGGAGGGGAGCCTTTCGACTTCAAAAGTAGGAGCCCTGCAGTTGGGAAGGCTCTCTTTCATTTGTCGAGTTCTGGCATTTCACAGCAGATCTGCTTTCAAAGCAAACATGCATGCTTTTGTATGGAGATACCCAGGTTTTGAGGACAATAGAGAGAGGCTGGCACATCGGCAAATTCTTCTTCGGTGGATGACCAAGCCTGAACAATGCACCGTTATCTGATCCACAACCAGAGCTCATCTGTTGACGCATCTGGTTCCTTTCCCTGGTTTCCACAAATGAACAGCGCTTTTGTGGCAGTGACATGACTGTCTTCACATTTCAGTTCCTTGTTTGCTTTCATCAGCATTTGGTAGTGCAGAATTGTGGCAAAATCACGGGCGCAGAACTGAGGACGCTGTGCAGCCTGAATCAGGGCCACAAGGCCTGGGAACAAGGCCCACCCCTCTCCCCAGGCCAGCATGCCCGCTGGCCCGCCCACCCGCTGCCCATTTCCACCCACCCCCCACCCAGTCTTCTCTCTCACCCTCCCAGAACCACCCCTGTACCAGCCAAGTTTGGGTGGCTCTCTGCCTGCGCTCCCTGGCCGGTGCTACTGCTAGTTAGTTTTGCATTCAATGTCCTCTAGATGGCGCTGTAAATGAGTTTTGTGTTCAGTGATTGATTCAGCACCGACATTGCACAGAATGTGTTGTGGCTTCTCTATGCTGATCAAGGTGGTCTTGATGGTCTTCAGAGTATTTACGTTCCTCTTCCCCAGGTGCTGAGACTCACCTAGCCATGCACATGGCAGGCAGGCCTGCTCGGAAAGGGATCAAGGAGAGACTTCGTCATGCATACTCATGCACTATAGTAAGGCTGATTTCCCTCGTAGCATTGAGGAAGTGGCAGTTTAATGGGGAAGCCTCTTCCCTAGCCAAATTGAAGCTTCCAAGATGATGGTGCTCAGCTTTTCAAGACGGCTGTACCAAGCTCTTTGGGACCCTCTGAAAATTGCTTTGCAATTGGGATCGCCCTTGGAGATCCCAACCCCCAGGTTGGGAACAACTGTGTTAGTAAGAACAGAAAGATCATGTTATATTTTCACTCCGGGGGGGGAAAGGTCCACTTATCATGAAAAAAAAGTTGGCATGGCAAAGTGGGGTTTGAGAATATTCTTGCTAATTTGGGGGCTGTAGTAAAGAAGGTTTAGGACTGCTTCATAGTGCACCAAGAGTCACATTCTAGACTAAGCACATGGAAAAATGCACCATTGGCAGGGACAGTGAATACAGAAGATCTTCTGCTTCCAAATCGTATTATGTGACACCAGCAAGGCTGCTGCACCACCTGAATGTGAGAATGTTAGGATTGGCCCCTTCCTTTGTTATCATCTGATCCGTGAGAAATACAATAGTAGTTTAACTGTGCAAGCAAAAGGTGCATCTCATCCGTGACAATGATTCAGAATGGAATAGATCTGAATACCCTCCTGTTGTCTGTGCTTTGAAGGGGGAATATGATATGCAGTTATGCTAGTTGCACAAGTGATGTGGAACAAATGATTCAGACAGGTAGTGCTGTCTGTGCTTTTGAACTGTATCGTGTGCAACAGAAGAATCTGCATCTAGTTTGTGGAAATTGCAGGCATGCTTTTGCAGATACAGATTAAGCATCCCTAATCCGAAAATCCAAAATGCTCCAAAATCTGAAACTGTTTGAGCGTGGACAAGATGCCACAAGTGGAAAATTCCACACCTGGCTGTTGTGGATTTGTGTTGGTTAGAGCAGAGTTGGGGGCTTGCGGAC
>JAJKFI010000024.1:8342693-8357428 GCA_029204185.1 Lerista edwardsae
CCCCCCCTCCGCTTGGCTAAACTACTGGCCTGGTCTTTTCAAACCAAAGAGGACAGATGAAGGAGGTTGCATGCAGAGGGGTGGAAGCACACGTGCTCATTGGCCCACCCTCCCATTGGCCCAGGGATGTGGGCATTCCTGTGGGGACCCCCCTGCGGGGCCCCCACTCACCAAGAAGAGCACGTGTTCGTGGGAGGTGGGAACTGGGAAGTGGTGCGTGTAGCCACTTGTGAGCAGAGACAGCAGTGGGAGGGTGGATTCAGGCAGCACAGAGATGCACGCAGCCCCTGCATTTGTAGGGAGGTCTTTATATTTTTCTCTGCAGGGAAAGGCAAAAATGTTAGGAGGGCAACATTTTTTCTCTGCAAAATGGCATGGGTGAAAACCACTATACCTTCGCGCCAGGTTCCCAATGACATTCATCTCACCTTCCCCCACCCTACAGGTGCTGCTAGTTTTTTTCAAGGCAAGAGATCTAGCAGCAATTCTCCTTGTGCAGTGGTTCTCAAATTTTTAGCATCGGTCCGGGACCCACTTTGTAGAATGACAGTATGTCCAGGACCCACCAGAGGGGATGTCATGGCTGGAAGTGCCGTCATTGTGACGCCAGAGCCTGCTGCTTTCTTGAGAATGCAGCTATAAGTTGGGTTATTTCTCAGTCATTTTTCCATAGCAAAGTGATCAGGGTGCAATCCTATACTGCGCTGGAATGGCAAGGCTGGCCGGCCATATCCTAATGCAGTATAAGAGAGGCTGGAGCCTCCCTAGAGCAAGGGCATGTTAGTGCCCTTACGGTAGGGGAGGCTCCAGCCTCCCCTATGCACTCCTTGGACCTGCGCCTGCTAAACATCAGGTGCAGATCCAAGGAGACCACATGGCCCAAATCTGGGCCCCATGACCTCCCAATCAGATGGCTGAATTCCAAATTTGCCTCCCAGATCCCACCCATGTCCCACCTAGAACGTCCCTCCCCCTGCCCACTCCCTCCCCCATCCAGCTTCGGCCAAAGGAAGGGAGGTGCAGCATGGGCGCAACAGAACGGTCCCGTTGCTGTAGCACCAACACGGGGAATTACCAATGTCACACCGGCGCTATGACGTAGCGGGGAATGCTGGGATTGCACTGTCAGAAAGGGGAAAAAAGCCTATTTATAACCTTCAATATTTACAACCTTCACTTTTCAATATGACTGCTCTAGGTGCTTCGCGACCCACCTGAAATGACCCAGCGGAAATTGCTCTAGGTGCTTCGCAACCCGCCTGAAATTCACGACCCACCTGAAACTGACACACTGGTCGGTCACAACCTACAGTTTGGGAATGACTGTTCTGGTGTGATTTCTAATTGCACCCTCAGATTAAGTCTAACAGTTCTTACTTATTGCCCTTAAAGCCTCAAGCAGAGTTTCTTGCGATCTGTGGTTTGTGAGACATGATCGCCCTCTAGTGTTCATCGTAAGCAAAAGAAATGACAACATGGGAAGCTGCATTATACAGAGTCAAAAGAAATTGTCTAGTTCAGAACTGGACACTGTTTGGCAGCAATTCCCCAACATTTCAGATGGGTAGTCCTCAGGGATTGAACCTGGGGCCTTCTGCAGCCCTTCCAATGAGCTACAGCCCCTTCCTGAACTCAGAAAGCATCATGACAACACTCAACAGCCAATGTCTTGATTAGCAAGGGAGAGACGGGGTGTTCAGTAGGTTTCACGTTGTTGTTTTAGTTGTCACTTGTGTTTAATAAAGTTAAACCCAAGCCATGGCAGTGTCTTCATTGGGTCTCTGTGTGTGTGACAGTAAATAGTCTACCACAGAATGCCAGGTGCAAGAGGCAACAGGATGCCAGTATCTTCTTGTCCTATGTGCTCCCTGAGGCATCTGGTGGGCCACTATGAGATACAGGAAACTGGACTAGATGGGCCTTTGGCCTGATCCAGCGGGGCTGTTCCTCTGTTCCTATGAGTGCATGTCTGAAGAGAAGCAACTAGTTCTGGTGGCTGTCAATGAGAAATGCTGTGGAGAATCTTGACTGGCCACCAGTAAGTTTACCTCAGAATTTACCTCAGAATGCCAGAGGCAGGGGAGTGGCAACAGAATGCAGGCAGCCTGTTGTCTTGTGTGCTCCCTGAGGCATCTGGTGGGCCACTGTGATATACAGGAAGCTGGACTAGATGGGCCTTGGCCTGATCCAGCGGGGCTGTTCCTATGTTTCCTATCTCTTCCGAAAAGTAGATCTTTCTTTCTCTTGTCCTTTAAGATAGGAGAAAATCCCTCTTGAGATGCACAACTTGCCACTGGTGTAGCCTACTTTCTTGACCTCTAGAGACCCTTAGGGCACAATCCTAACCAACTTTCCAGCACCAGGGTAAGGGCAATGCAAGGTAAGGGAACAAATATTCCCTTTGAGAAGGCCTCTGTGACGGTGCCCCCACTGCAGGATGCAGCACATGCCCCATTGGCACAGCCATGTCAGTGCTAGAAAGTTAGTTGGGATTGCGCCCTGAGTCAAAAGTCCTGAAGGTCATCTAATCATTGAGAACCTTCATTTTTTTGCCAGTTACAAATTGATGATGTAGCACAGGAAATTCAATCCACATAGCCACAGGCTTGGAATTTTGCCTGTTTTTCCTAGCAGATGGCTTTATCAGAGCCTAATTTTATTTGTCTTTTTATTAAAAAAAAAAGATACTATCCATTTCTTCAAAAGAATCCAAAGAAGCTAACGTGCTGTTCACACAAACTAGAAGAGGGAAACAGAAAGGAAGAAGAAATGTGGAGGAGAGGAGGGTGGTGAGCTAGAAGGTCTTTGACACTCTAGTCAATCACTCTACTCTGCTCCACATCCTCCTCCACCACCTCCCTCCTCTTTCTCCGACCCAGCGAGAGGGAGGGGCAGAGACAGATACATCATCGGGGTATGAGGAGCAGATGACCTCAGACACTAGGGGTGCAATCCTAATAGTGATGTTTGGCAGATGCAACATTCTTGTGCTGGCCCAAAGTCACTAGCACTGATGCAGGGGCACCAATCAACCAATCGGCACTAGCAGCGGCATTGACCCAACAGTGCTGAGCAGGGAGGCTGCAGTGCCACTCCTGCATCAGCCGAACTCAGCTGGCACAAGAATGGTCCTGGGCATGGGGAGGGAGGGAAGGAGGAGCTGGGCAGAGTGGGTGGGGTGGTAGGCGTGCCAGCCCAGGGAAGGTGGTAGAGACGGGATGTGGCCTCCTTGGCAGATCCATAGCGGAGGCTGGTGCCTCCCCTGGGGCAAGAGCTTGAACAGGCCTTGCCATTCCAGCACAGCTTAGGAGTGCACTCAAGGAGATCTTGGGCCAACCTAGTACACAAACCTATGACACTGCTATGTTGCTGGGTGGGCAGACAGGCTTGCTAAGCCCCATCCCAGCCCCCCCTCCAATGCCCACACATACAGCAGCCATCTGCCTCAATCAACAGTGTTCCCAGTGAGCCATTCTTCCTGTGATCTAGAACACAGGGTAGTCTGCATTCCATATCATGGGGAGGAAGGTTCCCTGGGCACAGTGTACAGTACAGAAGAACACTGCACTTGTGGTGGCAAGGCTGAGCTTGCACAGTCCCTGTCCCAATCATTGTATGGACCAGTGGTTCCATAACTTTTTATAACTTTGATGGAAGCAAAATAACCACACGGCCCTCCCCTTTCCAGCATCCCATATTTTCAATATGGCGGCTCTAGGTGCTTTGCGATCCACCTGAAATTGGTCCTGCCCTGCAGTTTGGGAGCCACTGTCAGAGAAGATTCTGGGGAGTGCCTAGATGCACATGCACCTCACAGACAGCAGTGTCTGGATCTGAAAGGCCTCACCACGATAAATAGACGACCATTCCCCAATGGTTGCTTATTGCCAGGGAAGACTGGCAGTGGCGGGCAATCTATCTTTCAGGGACGTTTGTCTGCCTCCACCGATCTTCCCAGTGAGAACTCCCAGAGAACGCCCAAAACACAGTTGGAAAAACCACCACCCTCACCCCTGTACTTAGTTTGGCTGTCACTTACAGGAGAACTAAATCCAATATTTTACTTAAACTCTTTCCCCTCCTGCCGGGCGGCAAAATTATGCCCCCAGACCAGCATTCGAGGATAAAATGTAAAAACACACGGCGAAAGCTGAGAAAATCCCACATAGTATTTTGCTTGGCTGGGGGCCCGACCTCTGTAGTCAGCGTGAGTGTTCTGTGGGTGTGTTTCCCATTAACATTTTTTGCCAGTTAAACTTCATTCATCCAAAACCCGCGAAGAGACAATGCGACGGCTTTATCAGCTCGAGCCGAACATCGTTCAGTTTCTTGGCTCAATTTGCACTCGAATTACGGTTTGGTGGAGAGTAGTCATAACAACCTGGCTTCAAGGTTGGCCGGATATTTCCCTCCCTGGTCTGGGTTCAGGTGGGCCCAGTGATGTCATTCAGGGGGAACGGACCAGAACGGGCGTTCCGGATCCTAACGGGCTCCGTGGCTGGTTCCGGGTTCCTGACAAGTGCCGATCAAAAGTGAGTTCCTGTTCCTAAATCATTTGAATGACACCACTGGGTGGGCCCCTCCCTAGTCAGGACCGGTGGAAAGAGAGGGACAGACGCGGTCTCCGGGTTCACGCACCTACAGAAATGGAGGCAACGGCAACGGCTGCAGTCTGATGCTGTAGCAGAGTAACAGCCCAAGCCTAGGCATCTCTGCTCAGAAGAAAAGTTAAGGGAACTTATTCTCTGGAAAGTGTGCATAGGGTTGTAGCTGGGCAGCGCCATCCTGCCCGAGACGTAGCGTCGATGCAACGGCGTTACATCGACACTATTATTATTAATTTAATTTATATCCTGCCTTTCTGCCTGAAGGCACCCAAGGCAGCTTACAACAATAAAATACAATTTAACAATTAAAACAGTAATTTAAAAACAATATTAAAATAATAAAGATTTAAACAACAAACCCCGTGGATCCAGAGGCGGATCTGGGGGGGGGCAAATCTGTAAGTTTTGCAAGAAGCCTTACCCTGTCATGGAAATCCCTCCTCTCCCTTGCTGCTGTAGCCAGTAAGCAACGCCAAGATGTTGCTTTTCCCTGTGAGGATTGGCTAGAACAGTGCAGGAGAGGAGTGTTTTCCACTGCAAGGTAAGGCTTCTTGCAAAACTTACAGATTTGCCCCCCCTTAGATCCGCCTCTGCGTGGATCATAAAAAAGTATAAAAACCAGCCAGCCTGTCAACAATTAAAAGCTTCTTGAAGTAAAAAGGTCTTCAGCCCCCTCCAGAATGTTGCCAAAGAGGGAGCAGTTCTTAATTCTAAGGGGAGGGTATTCCAATATTGGGGGGCCACCACCGAGAAGGCCCTATTCCTGGTTGCCATCCCTCTCACCTCTCCTGGTGGCGGCACAGTCAAAAGCCCCCCCCCCCAGATGATCTGAGAGTACAGGCAGGATTATATGGGAGAAGGCGGTCCCTCAAATACCCTGGACCTGAACCATCGCTATGTCATTAGTACTGATGCGGGGGTACTGAGCAGCACCCCCACATCAGTACTAATGGTCTCAGGCTGATGCTACCTGGACCCTGGAAGCTCCCGAACTCGGCTGGCACAAGGGAGGTTCTGGGATGAGGGAGGGCGGGGAATGGGCGGTCCTGGGCAGCGGGTAGGCGAGAGAGGGGCGTGCCAGCCCGGGGAACGGGGGGCCTCCATAAGGCCGAATCCTAAGCCCAATGAGGAGGCTGCGTGTCCCCAATTAGGGCTGCGCAGTCTCCTTGGATCTCCGCCTGCAGGCGTAGATCCGAGGAGCGCATCGGGAAGGCGAGAGCCTCTCTCGCGAACGTGCCCTTGCCGCGGGGAGGCTCCAGCCTCTCCGAAGCAGCATCAGATATGCCGCTGGCCGGCCGGCCAGCCTCGCCATTCCAGCGCTGCTTAGGATTGCACCCCAAGTCCCAGTAAGCCCAACTGGACTTGCTTCTGCATACACCTGCTGCTGATTCTACTTCAGTACAGGCAGGCCCCTGTATTTGTGGAAAATCCATTCCTGGGTCCCTCTGCAGATGCAAAAATCAGATACAGATACGGGGGGAACTCTGTCTCTGTGCCCCACCACCTGTGTATACACCAACACTCATTAGTTTTGTTAAAAGGGTTAGCGCGCAATCCTAATAAGGTGCTGGGCCAACGCACCTCGCTTGGGTCAGCCCTGCGTGGTCACCAACACGCCGTATGGCACGTCTGCACTGAGGAATTGGGGGCTGGACTGATGCAGAGAGCAGCACCGGCCCCGGGGACACTGCCACAGAGGCCGTGTAAGCAGTGGTGGAATCTACCTGCGCTAACAACCGGGACGCAGGAAGTAGCTACCGGGACGCACGGTTGATTGGCAGTTCCTCCGCACATCCTCACTTCCCCCGCGGTCCGCTGCCTGCCTGCCTGCCTGCCTGGCTGAAACCTCCGGCTGCGGGCGTGCAGGGCGCAGGCGCGGCCAGCCCCATTCGCATATTGCAGGGGCGCGCGGCAGCGACGACTGCAGTGGGCGGAGCCAGCCCTTCACGGAACAACCGGAACGGCGTTCCGGAGCGTCCTGGCTACATGACATCACTGCGTGTAAGTCATCCCCGCACTGGCCAAGATTAGGGAGGGTGGGGAGAAGGCAGGAAGGGGCAGAAAAGGCAGGGGGAGGATGGAGGATGGGCAGCCCCTCAGGCAGACAGGCCCAGCAGCAAGTGTGGAACTGGCCTAGGCCGCATCCTAACCCCCATCACCAGGCCAGCGGGCCCTGAGCTGGGCCACTCACACTTGCGCCAGCAATTTCACTGGGGCGGATCCAGTGGTGTCATCCAAATGATTTAGGAACAGGTACTCACTTTTGATTGGCACTTGTCGGGGTCCGCCCACCGGAAGTGACATCATAAGCTGGAAGTGATGTCATGATTGTTGCCATGGATGTGATCATGTTTGTAATAACTTCAGCTTGTGGTTAGTGTTGATTTAACTTCTATTGCTTTGCTTTCTAGAGATGTGTATAGACATATTTTGCTTCAACTGTTCCCTGGTTAAATAGCAGGGGCCAGCTTTGAGTGGGCGGGGCCAGCTCAACTTCTAGGAACCGGTACTCGCGTAGTGGTGCGTAGTGGGTGCATGACATCACTGGGAGGATCCAAGCAGCACACAGGGCTGGCAGGGGCTTACTCCAGGATAAGGGAACAAGCATCCCCTTGCCCCAAGGTGAGCTTCAGCACCCGCCAAACCCGCTTAGGATATAGCGCAGGCCTGCCAGCTCCAACACAGGCTCAGGTTGGAGTGCCCCTGGGCCAAATTTGTTCTTGCTTGTACAAATACCACAACCTAGTCAGAGTCAGGGCTGCACAAAAGGAACAAAGAGGGCGAGCCCCTCCTCAGGGCCCTTTAAGGCACAAGCAACACACAGGGCACAATCCTCCCAACTTTGCAGCACTGGGATAAGGACAACGCAACTCTGAAGTAGGGGAACAAACATTCCCTTATCTGGAAGAGGCTTCCATGACTACTACTCCATCGCAGGATGCAGGGCCTGCCCCATTGGCAAAGCTAAGTGCAGGAAAGATGGTTCAGGTTGCAACCACAATGAGGGCACAATCCTAACCAACTTTCCAGCACCCGGGTAAGGGCAATGCAGCTCCGAGACAAGGGAACAAACATTCCCTTACCTTGACGAAGCCTCCATGACTCCTGCTCCACTGCAAGATGCAACATGTGCCCCACTGGCACAGCTTGGTCAGTGCTGGAAAGTTGGTTGGGATTGGGGCCTGAGACTACACAACGAGTGTGTCAGCGAGAGACATCCAGTGCCATGCAAGATGAAATTGTTTCTTCCATTTGCCCTGGGCCACTCAGCGACCAGATCCATGTGCAAGACTGAGGACGCAATCCTAACCTGGAGTTAGGCCAGCACAGTTAGGCCAGCAAAGTTTGGCCAGCACAAGGGACACCGTAAAGTATGCTTGGACCACCCTCAGAGTCAGAGAGGCCAGCACACAGAGACGCACCATCCTCCCTGCCGCCGAGAGTGGTCCAAACGTGTTTTACGGTGGTCCTTGTGCCGGCCAAACTTTGCTGGCCCAACTGCAGGTTATGATTGCACCCTGAATGTCTCTCCCTGCCCTGCCCATGTCAGGACGGGGATTCCCTGGCCCCTCCAGCCACCACAGGGCGATTGTGGCAGGGAATGGAATATTTGGTTGGAACCTTCAGGACTGGAACAGTCATCACTGCCAGGGTTCAGCCACAATGCCCACACAAGTCTCTCTCTCTCTCTCTCATGTTCACAGAAGCCTTAGAGGCAATGACCAATCTCCAGCCAAGAGTTGGGAGGGCTGCTAACCAACCTGGAAAAAGAAAACTTGGATCAGATGGAGGTTCTGGAGTAAGAGCATCAGAAAAACACTGTTGGGTGGGGCCAAAGCAATGTTTTGTCCAGCATCCTGTTGCCTTTGGTGGCCAACCCCACAGTGGGACATGTAAGTAACCAGCCGTTTCCCATTGTTGCTTCCCAACCTGTGGTTCCAAACAGCCATAATGCCCAGAGGTCATGAGACCATCAAATGCATGTTGGCTTCCTAGTCTCACTTCCTTTTCTCAGCCCCACAAGCACTTCTTTTCCCCACTTTCATCAGGTGCAAGATGTTTCAGACACTGCATTCAGCTTCCCCGCTGACTCTCCACACGTGGGTTGGCTAGCAGCTATCAGGGAAATAAACATCTGGACTACAGGAACTATAGAAACGCATGGAGAGGTGTCCAGGATTGCAGTGATATTGGCAGAGAGGAAGGGAAGAAGTTGCTAAGCCAAATGGCAACATGCAGAGAACAAGAGCGCATGCAAACGCAGAAAAGGAGAGGCGTGCATGATAAGAGATCCAGATTCAAGCAGGAAAAAGAAAATTAAGGGTGCAATCCTAACCTGGAGTTAGGCCAGCAAAGTTTGGCCAGCACAAGGGCCACCGTAAAACAAGTTTGGACCACTCTTGGAGTCAGAGAGGATGGTGCACATCTGTGTGCTGGCCTCTCTGACTCTGAGAATGGTCCAAACATTGGTGGCCTTTGTGAAGACCAACCTTTGGTGGGCTAACTGTGCTGCCTAACTCCAGGTTAGGATTGCGCTCTAACGTCACATCTCTTTTGCCCCTAATTCCACTGATAGAATGATCCTGCGTGAATTTGTCTTTTAAAAAGCATCTGAGCCTTACCAATTACCAGAAGTGTTGGTAGAAAGGCCAAAAAAAAAAAATGATCAAACTGCCAAAATGATTTTTTAGTGAAATCAGACTTTTTTTTTTCCAGAGCAAGTCAGCGGTGTCATTTTCACTTCATCTGCATTCTTCCATGGTGTAGCCAATGTGTGCAATGTGCCAAGTTCTTAAAGAGCTGAGTCACAGGGTGCTATTTCACATGTTACTACATGTGAAATTACAGGGCACATGGTGCGGTTCATGTTACATGCACATACACACAAGGTGCACTGGGTTGAGGAAGACAGGCGGATGGTGGCAGAGTTGCTGGGTGTTAGGACAGTACTGGCTGTGGGAGGGGGTCTGTTCTTGCAACCACTTCCTGTGTGGCCCCACTTGAGGAATTTTTTTTTAATCCAGAGCCATCATCTCTGAGTGCTGGAGTCAGAATACTGGGTTCCCTGATAGCACAATCTTAACTTGAAGTTAGGCAGGCACAAGTTAGGCCAGCAAAGTTTGGCCGGCACAAGGACCACCGTAAAGCATATTTGGACCACTCTCAGAGTCCGGGAGGATGGTGCACATCTGTGTGCTGGCCTCTCTGACTCCTGAGATTGGTCCAAACATACTTTACGGTGCCCCTTGTGCCAACCAAACTTCGCTGGTCTAACTGTGCCGGCTTAACTCCAGGTTAGGATTGCGCCCTAAATGTTGGAATCAGACTACTGAATCACTGAATTCAGTGTTTCCTGAAATTCAGGTTTCCTGAATCACTGGTATAATCTGGTAGGTCTGCTCAGATGCTGTATCATTGAAATCCTGTATGTCACATTTATGCACACTACTGTGGTCAGCATTCTCAAAGCAAAGTTGAGCATTCTCCCTCGCACTCACAAATAATTCTCCTATCACTTTCAAATCTCTCTGGGAAGCTTTCACAAGGGTCATAGCTCATTTTTCTCGAGGCTCCTTAACCTTATTACACATGTGAATGATTTGGTGCTGTTCTTCAAAGGAGCAGCAGCAACAGACTGAAAACCAAGTTTGCTGGAAACCTTTTCAAGCAGAAAGTTACTAAGGGCCAATGTTGCTCCCCGCCAGGGAAATAGCTCCATCAAAGAGGCACAATCAAGAACCGACATCTTCCAATAGCAGACAATGAAACACACAAAATTATCAAGTACCACTTATCACATTCCAGAGCCTAAAAATTCTAGAGAAGTATTGTGGGACATCCAGTGCAATATTATGCATGCCTACTCAGAAGTACATTCCATTGTGTTCAACGGGGCTTACTCCCAGGAAAGAGAGTATAGGACTGCAGCCAAGACAGTGGCTTGCAGCCAAGATTTTAGACCAGGACCTACTTTTTAGAATGGTCCTTGTGTCAGGACCCACCAGAAGTGATGTCATTAACCTGGAAATGATGTCATGGTCAGAGGTGACATCATCAAGCTGGAAGAGCCAGAAGTGTGACATCAAATGACACTCCGAGAATGCAAACTGGCCTTCTTGGATTGCAGCAGTTGCACAACCATGAAACATCCCTGACAGAAGGCAAGATCAGGACAAAATATGATGGAAAAGCACTTAACTGGACTAAAAATAAAATTAAAAATTCAAACAGTTAACACTCACAAAAGCTTGAAAATTCAAGCTTGAAAAAACTTGAAAATTCAAACAGTTAATGCGCACAAAAGGAAGATAGCAAGACTAAAGTCTGCAGCGTCCAAGATGGCTGCTCCCAGCTTTCCACGACCCACCTGACATCAGGTCACGACCCACAGTTTGAGAAACACTGAACTAAGAAATTGGGTTCCCGTTAACTGCCTTTTCCCCATAGTTTCTGAATGCTACGGTCAGTCCTGATCTTTGTTTTTTTACTCCAACTGTTGCTTGCTTTTGACTTAGCATGCTTACTTGCAGAGTTCTCTGCATCCCCATCTCATTAATTTTCCAAAGCCATGAAGTCATTGCTTTATCTTACTGCAGATGAATGACCAAGATTGACAGCCTCTGGTTCAAGGCTGAGGGAGGAGGTCATGAATCCAACCTGCTGGCCCGGAAGCCACCTCCCACATGACCCAGGGACAAGCTTTTGAATGACACAGTGCAGGATCGCCAGTTGGCACTTGGCAATTTCCCTGGCACCAGGTTGCCCTGACTTGTGAGAAACACTCACCCAGGGACTGTCATTGTCTTCTTCACTGCCTGGTAAGTGGAATCCAATAACTGGGATCAGTCAGGAAGAGCCTCAAATCCCTTCGCTTCACAAGGTCCCTTATCAGTTCCAACAGGGGGGAAGAGGCAAGTGGCTGTCTGAACTAGTTTGGAAGATGATGCCTAGAGGAGCTTGTCAGCACATCCTCAATGCGCAAAGGTGCTTTCGGTATGCTTCCATTAGGCCCAATCCAATGATAAAAACACACAAGGCCAATTTGGGCCATAAGGCTTGTATTTTGCATTGGTTTTATTTCCTCAATTACATTTGCAGTCAACAAGCAGTAGGAATCTTGTCACACGAGGCTGCTCAGAGAGTACCCAACATGAGGGTACTTTGGCCCAGCGCCCCCTGGTGTACGATTACCAGGCCTAAGGGGGCAATCTTAAAATAGGTCCTGCAATCTGGAGATAGGCCAGCACTGTTAGGCCAGCAAAGTTTGGCCGGCATGAGGGACACTATAAAGTATATTTGGACCACTCAGAGTCCAAATATACAAACATGTGCCATCCTCCCTGACTCCGGGAGTGGTCCAAATGTGCTTTATGGTGGCCCTCATGCCAGCCAAACTTTGCCGGCCTAACTAATAATAATAGCAGCAGCAGCAGCAGCAGCAAACAATGCAATTTACCTTCCCAGCAAAATTATTTGGGTCAGTGATGACCCAAAGGGTGATAAGGGGTTGCAGGGGGGTGCAATTGCACCTGGCAACAAGCTTTAGGGGAGCAACAAGCTGAGCTGGACACTAGTGGCCAAAACTGTGAAATTCTTGGTACATATGAATAATACCATCATATTATAATATCATCATTAGACAAATAATTTAATGCTGAATGCAATGAAACAAACCTCATTGGAATAATAATATTCTATCAAAAGTTACAGCCAATTAACCAGAAAACCTTTTATTTACTTAATAAATTAAATTTGATTTTATCATGGGGGGAGGGCTACAAAATATTCTTTGCCCTAGGTAGCATGTGCCTAAGGGTGCAATCCTAAACTGAGTTAGGCCAGTATAAACTAAACCAGCAAAGTTTGGCCAGCTTAGGGACACCGTAAGGGACACCGTGAAGTATGTTTGGACCACTCTTGGAGTCAGAGAGGCCAGCACACAGACGTGAGCCATCCTTCCTGACTCCAAGAGTAGTCCAAAAATGCTTTATGGTGGCCCTTGTGCTGGTCAAACTTTGCTGGCTTAGCTTATGCCAGCCTAATTTCAGTTTAGGATTGCGCTCTTGGTTACGCCACTGTCCAGGATAATAAACCTGAGAAAACCATTGAGCAAACCAAGCAAAGATTACCTTGGACTTCAGACAGATAAACATCTGAGATGCAATATGCCAGATATAACAGCAGTTGGCAAAAGGAAAAATGAATTTGGATCACTGATATTGAAATGCCAGGAGACAATAGAATTGAAAATAAAGAACATGCAATCACAAGACATTAAGACCTACGGGTAGAACATGGGTGTCTCTGGGAGAAGAAGGTTACTATTGTGTGTGCCCTCCCTGTGCACCCCCACACACCCATCATTTTGCCTGCTAAACAAACCCCAGCCTACCTACCCTGCATATTTTCTGTATAACCCTCTGTAGCTAGTTCCCTTTGATACATCATTTCCTGACCCTCCTGCATATGAAGTGGAGACTTTCACTGGGATTAATATAGCATTGTGTAAATGATACTCTTGAGGCCCTTGGAAAGGAAAACATAAAAACTAAATGGTCTTGGCAAGGAAACAAGCAATTAAGACCATTCCAGAGTCATTCTGGAAGAAGTGCTTAAAGCTTCACTCAGCCTGTGCCAACAATCACGATGGTGGCCCAAACCCTTTTCGGAACGTATGAATGAGGCATTGGTTGTTTGCCATTCACTTGGCTGTAGGAGTTCAAGTTACGGAAAGGGGGGTCTACACAGAGAGAAGCTGTTGGGGCAGCTGCTCTTTCCACTGTCCCAATCTCCATCTAACCCCAGGGTGTCAAACCCATTTCACAAAGGAGGCCAAATATCATTCATGGCGCTTGTGGCAGAAGTAGTAGAAGCCAGACGTGGCGTCCTTCAACAGATGATGGCCAAAAATAAGCACTTTTGTTCATTAGGGACTCATTACCTGCAAATAACAGAAGAGGACAATATGGAAATCTCGATCATATTTTCAATATATCGCCCAATTATCACAATGACAGCACTTCCAACCATAACTTCACTTCTGGTGGGTCCCGGACAAACTGTCATTCTAAAAAGTGGGTCCCAATACTAAAAAATTTGAGAACTACTGCATGGAGGATGTCCCTGGCAGGAATGCAGGAGCTCTGCATTAGGCATGTCAATGTGGAAAGGTACAATATTTTAGCTGAAAGGTACAATATTTTAATTGGGGTTTGCATTATCCTTGCTAAGAGAGCTTCATCTCTTGCTAAGTTTGTTTGTACCTTTTTTTTCCTGGATAGGACACAACAGCAGGACAGGTAGGAATTCTGCAGGTGAAGTTTCCCCATGATTTACTTTGCATTGTATTTTTTTAACTGTATCCCATGCTTTAAAATAGACATTTCCAACGTGGCTTCTAGTATTGTTGCATATCCACGATACAGAAAACTTCATCCATTGAATTTCTGCCTATGGGGCAACTGTTAACCTGCCTGAAACACTTGAAAACACACAAATTCATATGTATAAAAGAGCAATTGTTGCCTGGAGGATAAAAATCATTGGTTTGAGATTGATGCAGAGATAATGAGCTCTGTGTGTGGAACTAAGTTTTTTGCAATGCATTTGGCTCCACCTAGTGGAGAAAAGGAGAGGACTCTTTAGAAAAGTCCCTCATGCTGGGAAAGATGGAAGGAAAAGGAGAAGGGGGCGGCAGAGGATGAGATGGTTAGATAGCGTCACTGAAGCAATAAACATGAAATTGGGCAAACTCCAGAAGTTAGTGGAAGACACAGAGGCCTGGTGTGCTGTGGTCCAGGGGGTCGCAAAGAGTCAGACACGACTCAGCAACTGAACAACAAGTGGAGAAAAAAGGCATTAAAATGTTTGTCTATTTCAGTGTTATTCAAACTGTGGGTCGGGACCCACTTAGTGTGTCGCGACCTAATGTCAGGTGGCTCAAGGAAAGCTGGGAGCAGCCAGCTTGGAACCTGCAGACCTTACTCTTGCTATAATCCTTTTGTGAGCGTTAACAGTTAGTTGCAAAGCTCTCCAACTTTCTTTATCACTTTGTCCCAGGAGTACATTTTGCCTACCAAAAATGCACAGCAAATATTTATTTCAGGGATTAATTTTTGAAAAAAAAAA
>JAJKFI010000024.1:8360500-8381433 GCA_029204185.1 Lerista edwardsae
CAACGGGCGGGCTGCCGCTCACCCGTTCCTCCCGCCCAGCGTTCCGGCTGCATGACACCGCTGCCTTCACCCCAACAGAGTGGTCACAGAAACACCAACAGGCTTGGGAGGGGAACAGTCATTTTTTTCATGGGGGAGGGATTGCCCTCATAATCTCCCATACCTGTTTTCTTTTTAAAGGCTGCAGGCCCCTTAGAGATAGGACTACTAGTAATACATAGGGGAAAAACAGACCAAGCCCATAAGCTGCCTTGGACTTCTCCTGATGATGGGGAAGAGGAAAGGCAAGACACAAATATTATGGACAAAACACAACAATTATATTTCTAGAACGTGAGACAGAAAACATGAAGAGAACCTTTCAATCAACTTACAGAAACTGAGGGGTAGACAGGAAATTCCTTCCTCCCAAATCCATTGGATATTTAAACATTAAGAAAAAGTACAGATGGCCAACCAAGTTGCCAATCAGCTCATTGATGATACTGGGGGGGAAAAGGAACATTCAGTGTCAACAGTAACAAAATAAAGCATGTTCTGCTTCCAGTCCAAAAGATTCCTCGAATCAGAACTTTACAGGACTCAGATACGAACGTCACCTAGTCAGGCCTCTCAAGGGTTCCATATACCCTGAAGAGCAATAGCTCTGCGTGTGGGCATTTTAAGAGTCCGAATGTCTTGAAGTCAGCTACTGTGTGGAAAAATGAGTCCTGAAGGCTTAATACAGAGTGGAGAAGTCCATTTTATTTACCTCCTGTTGTACGCTCAAGAGTGAAGGAGTTGTGGCATTCTGGTCACCCTCAAGAGTCATCTGCTTGCATTGTGCATTTCAAGGCCCCACAGTTTGTTGCTCTGGAGAATGAACATCTCCTTTAGAATCCCAGAAGTTGACAGGCTTTTGATTAAATCTGCCCATCCCCAACACACAGAGGTGTGGACAGTGGACATGAGGCTTTGTATGTTAGATCTTACCATCCAGGTTTAAGGTGAACTCAAATGGGAAAAAAATCAGAACCAAGGGGGCATGCCAGAGGTATTCTCTGTGATTGACCCACAATTATAAAACTACTTTCCTTAGGAGACTTGGAAAAATCCCAATGCCTTTAAGCGCTCCTGAAAGGCCTTTCTAATCAGCTTCCAATGCTCCAAAGAGGTAAGTTCAGAGTGTAATGTTAACTTTTGCTTTCAACACTCACTAACCATACAATGGGAAAGGCAAATATCTCAAAAATGATCTGGCTCTCTTACAAGAATGAACTTGCTACGTATTTTCATATCCTATTAGCAACCTTGGCCATGCAGAGAACCAACTAGGTCAGGCAACCAAGGGCCTCTCTACTAATGGAAGAACCCCAGTAGAGAAATGCATGTCATCACCAAGTCTAGCATACATACGCCAACAACAGGCCAGTATGTTTAAGATCTTCCCCCCCCCCCCAAAAAAAACCTTGCACAACCATCATTGCTTTGAAGAGAATGGATACAGGAACCTATCGCTTTTGTGAGTGCAATCTTTTTTTTAAAAAAACCAGGGATTTTCCCGTTTAAATAAGGTTGGCCCTGCAGCAAAACCCACTGGAGCCCCAAGGACATGCTCTCCATAGAGGCTGCTCCTCAAAGGAACCGCCAGATGTAAGGTTGAACCAACACAAGGTGTGCGCCAAGGGAGAAAAACAGCATCTCCTCCTTCCTCACCTCTCCACCACCACTCTGGCTATCCTAATATTCTGGGTGCCCTTCTAAATACAGAAATGAGTTGCATTTGTACTGCAAGCTATTTTTTTTTATTTTTAAATGGGTAGTGGGGATGCCCGCACACATGGTAGAGAAGATTCAGATTACAATAAAAGGATATCTGTGAATACTTACGAGCCTCCAATTATGTAATTGAATCCTAGGATAACCCAGGGTAAATAGCAAGCCTAGAAAAAAAAATGCAGACGTTTGAACAAGAAGATTTAGAATTGGTCTTTGCCTGTTAAAAATACTCTCAGAAGCCATTCCTAGCTTACTAGAGGGCACTGAAAAAGCAAGTAACATTGCTTCATGGCAGAGAAGCTTTTTCCAAAATGCTATAGTTAAAAGAAACTCAACTCTATCCAGGAAGCTAAGCATTATTACAATTTTTTAAGAGTATCTCTCTCCCTTCAGGTGTAACATCCAAGATAGTTCTGAAGTCTAAAGCCCACCCCAAAGTTCCAGTTCAGTAGCTTTCTGTTTTGCCACAGCTCCTGCCAAGAATAAATGATGTCCAAGGCTAGTTTACACATAAATGACAAGACTTTATTACACAACAGCCACAAACATTAACAAACACAGAACACAGGAGCACCTCTGAACCCCAGAGGTGTCTCCAGGCACCCGTACTTACAATGAGGCATCCCACCCCAGGAAACACAGCCTCCAGCAGAATCTGGGGGAGTGTTCAGGCGACCCTCTGGACAACAAAGCCTGCTAGCATTCACAAGGTCCGGGGGCAAAGCAACAACCCCAAAGCCAGGCTTTTATTGGCCAAAATACCAGCTGAAGGGCCAGGAGTTGATTAGCTGGCCACTCCCACACAGACACTTGCTTGTTGAACTACACCGCTGATGATAATTTGCGCAGTAAGATTAGCAACAGCTGGGGCTCTTGGTCTGTGTCCAAACTCTCCTGGATGTTTCCCCCGCGGAAAAACTCCACTAGGACTCCCGGAGGCCAGGAGACGCCCAGATGATTTTGTTTGGGGCTGGCACCGGCCATTACACCTTCTAATCTTATTTTTGCCCCACATCCCCTAACCCAACACAGAAGCTCCCTCCCAATTCTCCTCTGTCCTCCCGACCAGTCACACTCTCCCTCAATCCTTTTACACGTCTTTCTCAATACACCCGGAACCACTGTGACACTGCACTCCCTTCCCCAAGACTCAAGCAGAAGTGGACTTAGTTCCTCCAAGCTTTCAATGCTAGTATCTTCATTGGAGGGAGGAGGTGTCGGGGACTTGCATAGGCACCTTCAAGCCCCTGCCAAGCTGCAGCTTCCTGCCACTTCCTACAGCATATGTATAGTGAAGGTGTAGCCACCCACAGGCTTATCTTACTTTTACTGCAACAAATCTCGGCTGTATCCTGTGTGAAGGCCCGGGAGCAAAGCATCAATAATGGCAACAATCAAAAGCTTTTCTGATGCTAGCATTCTTCCAAAGGCACAGGAAGGATTGTAAGGGAAGTACGTCTTCACACAATGCATAATTAGTTTTATGGAATGTGCTTCATCATGGGATGTGATGAAGATCAAGGGCTCAGATGGTTTTAAGAAGGTATTAAATCCATGGAAAGGTCAATTGATGAATATTAACTGCAATGTGTATATGGACTCTTCGTATTTTGAAGGCACTATGCCTCTGAATGTCAGTTGTGGGCAGCGGTGTCATGCAGCCAGAACGCTGGGCGGGAGGAATGGGTGAGTGGCAGCCCGCCCGTTGCGTTCCGGTCCGTTTCACCATCTTCCCCGCCGGGGAAGGGGAAGACGGCGAAACGGACCGGAATGCAACGGGCGGGCTGCCGCTCACCCGTTCCTCCCGCCCAGCGTTCCAGCTGCATGACACCGCTGGTTGTGGGGAGGCCCAAACAGCACCTGCTGCCCTCATTCTTACCGTTACCTAGCAGGCAACTGTGGGAAACAGAATGTCAGGCCTGATTGACCTGTGGTCCAGGATCCAGCAAAGCTCTTAGAACCTTATTGGCCACAGGTCACAAGAGCAGCCTCTCTTCCTTGGCAGGAGGGAAGGGGCCCCTGAGCTGAGCAAATCTTTCCGAAAATGAAGCCCCATCATCAGGCCTTACCTTAAACCGCGTCCCAAACCAAAATGACACAATCATGTCTCTGTTCAGCTGGGCCCAAACGTAAAGCACAGACATGATCAGGGGGATCATCAGCAACTACAAGAGAAACATAATCCAAAATGAGGATGTTAACATGGGTAGGAAACTTGAGCAGGTCTTACAGAACAGTCGTGCTGAAAAGCACACACAAGAGGTCTGCGGTCATGTCATGTCGGGCAGCCAGGATCAAACGTGGTTGAAAACGGGGCATCTCTCCACATACTAGGCGCCCACAGCTTGCGAGCCACTAAACCAAAAGCTTAATCACAGAGGCAGCATCACTAGCTGCTTGTGGCAGCCTACCACTCTGGGTTTAGGTGACTGCAATTGCAAACAAGGCGTTTTCAAGACCTGACAAGCCAAAACGATAAAGCCGGCCAGCTGTCTTCAGCTTGGTGGGTCACGTGTTGTATAAAGGCTTTGGTGCACAGAGAAACATCCCATTCTTGACGCTGCTTATTTTGGAATCAAGCGCCACTGATTTCAACATCCTACTGAGGATTACAGCTCTCAAGGTTACAGAAGAAAGGCCGGCCGCCCAATTTAGAGGGAAAAAAAATTTCATTATGCCACCCAGTGTTACACCAACAGCAGAACTGAAAGTTTTGCTACAAAAAGGGAGTCATGCAGATTTTTCAGGCCTCCTTATCCAGAACTTTCATACTGGTCATTGCACAACTAGAACTTTGAAAAAGAAAAAGAAAAAAGAGTGGGGATTTACTTCCAGCAAAACTTTTAACAAGAAGCCTCTGCTATCCAGAGAAGTAATACTGTAAAGTGGCAATGCAGTTTTCACAGACAAATCAACACCAAACTTGCTTAGTTATGTAATTAAGAGCGCAATCCTAACCTGGAGTTAGGCTGGCACACTTAGGCCAGCACAAGGGCGTTTGGACCATTCTCTGAGTCAGAGAGCATGGCTCACATCTGCGTGCTGGCCTCTCTGAATCCAAGATCAGTCCAAACATACTTTACGGTGTCCCTTGTGCCATCCAAATTTTGCTGGCCTAACTGTGCCAACCTAACTCCAGGTTAAGATTGCAGCCTGCATTCTACAACACACATCTGCCTGCTATGCCTCAGATGAGAGACTTGTTTGCACCTTGTTTCCTCTATATCAAATTTAGCTATAAATCTCTCCTATTCTGTTCCGGTACAGGAAGTGGTACACATCTGGGAAAACTGGTTGCAATGGAAACCTGGCCGGGTGGCTACAGCAAGGGAGGAGGTTGCTGCTGGAAGAAGCAGGGGCCACAGCTAAGAACAAATCCTACAACTTGTGACAACCCAATGATGGGATTTGGAAGAACAGTGAGCACTTGCAGACTCCTTAATCTGGTCTGAAGGTCCAGGAAAGCCATAAGGAATAATTACTATGCAGGACAAACTAGAGCAGGTACTTAAAGCACCATTGGGGGAGATTAACCAGAGGCAACCCCTTCCCACCTCCTGTTGTCAACAACAGTTAATCCTTTGCCTAACAAGAGACATTCTCTTAAGACCATTTTGTATGCTTAGGCACACATTCCCAAGGCCAAACACACACAGGACATGAATGCTTTGACTACCCTTTGCCCTTCAAAATACAGCCTGCCCTCAAAAGGCCTGCCGGAGGCCTCAGAAAGCCACTTCTGCTTTGCTCATCAAACTGGAAGTGGCTTCCCCAGGCATTCACGGCATCAGCTGTGAGTCGGATCCGCGGATACAGGGGGCAGACTGTGCTCACAAGCCGGAACCAACCTTTTCATGCAAATGAAAGGGCAAAGCAGTGAACTGCAGTCACGCGTGCCACTCCCATGCAACGACGTTCTTAACATGAAGTGGTCTAACGGCAGGTCAGACCATCGGTGCTGCCTACTGTGACTGACATTGGGATTCTTTGGCTGAACATCAAACCTGGGACCTTCTGCACGCAGCTATACAGGCATGCCCCGATATCCAGATTTGGTATCCACCATTTCAGCACGGATACCACAGATACTGGGGCACCTACTAAAGGGATAAAGGTAAAGGTTTCCCCTCGACCGAATGGTCTAGTCGTGACCAACTGTAGTGGGCGGTGCTCATCTCTGTTTCTAAGCCGGCGTTTTGTCTGAGGACAAGCTTCCATGGTCATGTGGCCAGCATGACTATACGCCAAGGCGCACGGAACACTGTTACCTTCCCACCGAAGTGGTACCTCTTTATCTACTCGCATTTTTAGGTGCTTTCGAACTGCTAGGTTGGCAGGAGCTGGGACAAGCAACAGAAGCTCACTCCGTCACGTGGTCTCGAACTGCAAACCTTCCAGTCAGCAAGTTCAGCAGCTCCACAGAACAACCCGCAGCACCACCATGTCCCTAGATAGGATAAGGGAACTTTAAACAAATCTCTTTTTTTTACCTTGTTGTAGCAAAACCACTGATGTTCCCTATCTTTAAAAAGGCATCCCCAGTATCAGATATCCACGGTGGGATCCGGAATGGAACCCCAGCGGATACCGGGGCATGCCTGTATGAACATACATCCCTGTGGATACAGGGGGCACCTATCACTGAACTATGAATTCTCCCCCATTTGTACCACAGTACAAAAGTGATGCAAAAAGTGAACTGTTCTGAGAATACACAAACCTACCTGCATATTCATGGCCAAGCCGGTGATCTTTCAGTGCAAGATTAAGGAGGAAAAAAACAACAATACAACAACACTACCCAAAGCCAACACTGTTGAAAGGCAGATTAAACAGTTTAGCTGGAACCTGCTTGGAACCCTCTTACATAGCTGACAAAAAGACAGAGCTGAAGTTATCTACCTACACTCATAGCCCAGTGCAGAAGCAAAGGTTCTAGAAGTGAGAATGGTCAACACATGGTATTTATAATACATTCTTCCATATACCGTTGCCACAAACCTGAGAGTTATTTCCTTCTCCTTCCCTCACCCCCCCATAAAGTAGATATTACCACCATATGGTAGGAAAAGAATGGGATTCGGGAATGACACATAGCAGCTGGATCAAAGCTACTCAGTGAATTCATGACTCGGCCAAGATTTGAACTGGGCATGTTCTGAATAACAGCCCAACTTCATGCTTCTGTGACTGCTATTCCAGTAGCAAATAGAAGGATACAACTATGCAGATCCAGTTAAAGAGGAGCATAAACATATAGTCAGCTGGCCTTCCATCAAATGCACCTGTGAACAAAGAACAGGGTTAGCCTGAGCTGCAAGCCTGGCAGTTGTTTTGCTCTCTCCCCCCAAGGGGCGGTCGGTTCTTAAGGGCTATGATTATAATACAGGGACACAACTGTGGCTTTTGTTCAGGGGAAGAAACAGGATGCTGCGCTGTCTTTGGGATCCACACAACAGAAGAAAAGGAGTGCCTGAAAATTGGTGTGCTGTTGGCAGTGGGTAGAGGAAAATTAGATTTATTCAATGTGGATGCTAGCTCTCGTGTTGTCTTCCTGCAAAAGCTACATCTAACAACAAAAGTGTCAGAGATGCACTCCAACATCTCCTTCCCCCCACCTCTATGGAAAGCAGCTGTGGACATAACATCTGGTTGGGCACTTGCATTTTACATAATTAACATAAATTGTGTTTTACATCATTTTAAAAAAGGTCTCTATCCAAGTATTAGGGCCAAAAACTTTAGTTGGGTTTCTCAGTAGGGCACTGATCTTTTTCGTGCCACGACCCTAATGCATACATACAGTATGAGACTGGGGACCCACCATCAATCCATCCACCCCCCTCCGAGATCCTATCCTCCCAACCTGCCCCATTGCCTCCTGTTCCCCACCCCTGTAATGCCTTCCCAGCACTATCTGCTGTAACCAAATATTCTGATAAAAGAGCAGAAAAGTTAATAGCGCTAGTGAAAGCTATTTTAACACAATTGCTAAGAACCTGAGCAGGATTGGGGCACAATCATCTGGTACCTGAAGGGGTACATCAGATGCCTCCCCCTTTACCTGGCAGTGCTCTAGTCCTGTGGTTTTCCATCTTTTTCATTCTTCTAAGTTTCCACAACCCCCCAAGGGAGGCTCTGTGACCTCACTGGTGTTCTGACCCCAAGGTTGAAGAACACTGCAGCAGAGCAACTAAAGCTGCAGTCTGAGGCAGACTCACCTCTGTGGGTCTCAGTTCCACGTGAACAAACATGTATCCAAGTAGGCTGTGCAGCTTTAGCTGATCAATTGTAGAGGCAACTTTTAATTGGAGGGGTGTTTCATAACAACAAGAGCACAGTAATTAAATTTATTGCTCTATCAGGTAAAAGGAAGATATCTGAAATTCTGCAGTTGGGGGACACCGCCCACAAGTTATATATTGATCTTCACACGCATCGCCTTAGGATTAAATTGGATAGGAAACAAATGCAATCCTGTAGAGAGCCATTTGCTAGATCCTTCCTGTCCTGAAACTTGCCAGGCCAGGCCATTTAAACTTCCTTCCTGCAGGGAACGCTGGGCAGAGGCTGCTTTTGTACTTATCAGGACAACCGTAACAAATGACACACCAGTGGTTAAAAAGGCTTCAATCTATTGCATAAAGGCAGACGACTCCCAAGAGGAGCCTTTAGGAAGCCAACACAGTCCTTATAGCTCTCTTCTGAGGTCCCTGTGACATTTTTCTAATATAGCTATACTATGGGGGCGAGGTGGGATGGAAAAGGTATTCTTACCCTAATAACTAATGTGAACAGTTTGGTTTTCCATCTCTGTCTTCCCCAGGCTGAGCCAAGGGCTCAAGACAGAACAGAATTCTTTTCCTGACACTTAAACATCAGGGGTGATTCAATCCCTCTGCAAATCAACATGGATTAACCACAGGTGTCAAGTCATGTTGTGATGGTTTGTTCCATAACAAGTAAAATTACTTGCTCTTAATTAAGTAAAAACTCCTTTGTTATGGCTCCCCCTGCAAGCCCCCTGCAAGCTGTTAACTGCAAGCCAAAGTTAACCCACGGGCCATCTAACATGGCCGAGCTAGGAAGGTAAAAGGAGGTGATCTCCCTCTCCCTCTCCCACTGGTCTGCATTTGGCAGCCATGTTCTACACGGCTGATTGGGTCCATCAATGACCCCTCTGTGGGGTTCATTGGACAGTCATGTGGCATTAGAGGGGTCCCCAGCAATCTTTCTGCATGTATTCAGCCTGGAGCACAACCCTACGTTTTCCAGTGTCTTTTCTGATGGAATGGACTTCAGTAGCCCCAGTAAGGCCAGAGTACCCAATAGTCAAATTGTACCCTAGGCTCTGCCTTTGGGATAGACTCCCCAGGACAGTGACAAGGAAAGAATAGCACAGACCTCAGTTGCCAGACCCAATCACTAATGGTGCGGATGACCAACTGTGCATGCACACACACAAGCCCATGCATTTGGGGATTCATGGCTTTTGGTGCTTGAGAGGATCTCCTTTATGCAGCCTCTACATGTGCAAAAAACTATTTTTAATGATGAGTTACCTGTTTCTAGTCGTGATGAATACTGATACAAAAAATATAAGTTCACCAGATAAAGAAAGCCAGTTCCTTGGCCGACAGGAAAATACAACGTCGCAGTTATTGGCCTCCAGATCTGTTAAAATAAATATGAATTCACACTTTTATTTTGGAGCATTACTGAGGAGCTCGTCTGAACTTGTTCACATCACGCAATATCATGAATTTGTACAACACAAACACACCCAATGCCATAATACAGAGGAAGGCTAGATATACACTCTGAGCAATTTTACAGCAATATTTGATACTGATTCCGGCTACTTTGGGGAAGGAGGAAGAGAGGAGAATGATTTTCAAGTCTCCAGAGATATGAAAAAAAAAAAACTGAACATCTGGACATTTGATTAGTCCTAAGCCAGAGGAAGTCTACTAGGGCTATCGATGGACAGGAGGCAAGGCCACAATGCTAAATACTTCTTCACGCCCCAAGTCTATAACATTACTTTAGGGATCAGACAAATTTTTCAACATCCTGGTTTTAAGTTTGGGCAGCGCAGTCCTTAGTAAGGCCAACATAACAGGGTTGTATCCTAAAGCCCATTAGGAGACAGCAGCAGCAAAATGCAGGACAAGGGGAGGTTTTCCCCTTGCGCCCGCGTAAGCCCTGGTCGCCCCATGGGCCTGCTCAGATCTGTGCCTGCTGTTTTGCAGGCGCAGAGGAACATGGATAAGACCGGCCCGAATCAGGGCCACCCTGGGCGGGGGCGGGCTTTAGGATACGGCACTATGGCCATCTTGCATCACCGCCCCAGTTGCTGCCCAGTTACGCCCCCAGAATGCCCTTGTGGAGGCCCTGCCCCAACCGAGCACTGCCGACGCTTGACTAGCTCAAGGCTGGCACTGCCGACAGTCACGGCACTGCCCAAGCACTGGCACTGCTGCTTGCACCAGTCCAGCGCCATAGCGCCGATGCAGATGTGCTTGATGGCACGTTTGCAGCAGCATTTGGCCAGCGCAAGAGCTTAGCACCGGCACAACAGGGGTATAGGATTGCGCTCTGAGTGATGGCCAAAAAACAACAACTCACATGCCACCATTAAATGAATGTTTTATATATAAATTAATATTTAAAACAAGCAAAATGAATTTCATGGACATTTGTCATAAAAAATATAATATTTTGATGTGGTGTGAAATAAGTGTGCTATACATATAATTCCACTATTCCTTTCATAAATACTGTACATAAACGAAGTTGTGGATTAAAAAAATTAAGTTCCATTTGAAAATTCCAATTCCCGTTTTATCTTAATCATACATAATGTGTTATCTTTCATAACTTACGATCCCATTGTCATCTCAAAACAATTTTTGTGTGTATATTTTGAACTAATTTTGAGATTTTTTTAAAAAAAATTTAAACCTTTTGGCCCTCATTGCTGTGTTCAGTGAGGCAGGTACAGGACTGAAAGCCAAATCGCATTTGAGTAGGCTTATCAGCCTGCCTCAGCCCAGATCAGAAAGGCTGCTTGCACCATTATACAGACAGTAGCGGAAACAATTTTCCTCTCAAGGATTCAACTTTATCCAAGCTATAAACACGGCATGAAGATGAAGAAGCCGTGAGGTCATTTGCTTTCCATATGCTCCTGTGCACCAACAGCCTGCATTGCTTGTGCACTTGAGCACTTCGCCACCTGTTTTATGGGCACCCCCATCTATCATCTCTCAGGACCAGCCCTGCCAACAGAAGCGAGAGAAGCAGCCACATAGACAGCCTGCCACACTGAGCCAACCAGCAACCGTCAGCAAGAGCCACCATCACCATCTTCACCTTCTGCTTTTCCACTGGGACTAGGTCCTTATTTGTCCTTCCAGAGACTAGTTGAACTATCAACTACCCTGTATGCAGAAGGAAAAGCAGCCATCAAAGCCATCTCCCACCAACCTGATTGTTTTCACAATTTGTTACAGTAATACAACAGGAAGAGTAATAATTACCATCAAGCCTTGGACGCCTTGGTCTAAATTGCCTCCTAAAGTGGGTCGCAAGTGTCCCTCTTTGTGCAGACTGCAACCCAACAAGACACAGCCCCATTCATTCCCAACACAATGGACTCCTGCATGGTGTTGCCCCACACAGAAGCTATGTAAGGAGAATGCAAGACTTGCTCCTCATTTTATCCAGCAGGATAAAATGTTTCTCCAGCGTGCACCAAAAAAGCATGACTACAGGAACTACAAGCATGACTAGCATGACTACAGTGAATATGATGTGCCAAGCCCAGAGCTGGACCTGCAGCCCACTGCAAGTTAACAACCCCATCAATGGAAAGAGAAAAGTCTAAACAAATTGGAAGGCAGGCAAGTTCAAGTCTGAACCAAAAGCAATTGTCCCACACCCGCAGCACTCCTAGTTAATGGCTTAGTGATCAGTGTGACACAGTTGGAAAGAACATAAAGTTCAGTCAGGAAGGCCAACTGCCAGCCCTTAAAGCAACTCCATCCTTTGCTTCCTGGCTGTTCCTTTGATCAAGGTATGCAAGTTTTGCTTGTAGATTCATTTGTAAGGGGGGGGAGAGATTGGAAGTATGGAATAGAAATTTTACCATACTACTATTCCACCCACATGTATGACCTCAGACTGTCCAAGTGCAAGTGCTTCACACCTGTGAGGCCATCACTGCTGGGTGATCCCAAAGTTAATACAGAACTCGATAATCCCATAAGAGTGGTGGACAGTTCTAGCCCCCCAATCAGTGTCTGGAAAACACTTGAAAATACAGAAATGGGGCTTGCCTTTGCATAGCACTGAAACACTCTTGTTTTTTGATTGAGTTTGGGCTAGTCCTGGTGTCCTGGCCTAGTAGTAGCTATGTTGCACTCCCCTGACACGAGATGGAAAGGGACTGATATAGCATCCTTGTAGCCTTTATGGCTATGCATAGCCATAAAGGCTACAAGGATGCTTGGGTAGTTGGGGGGAGAGTAGAGATTCCAAAACAGCTAAACCATGTGTCCGTATCAAGCTCCACAGGAGCACAGCAAGTCCACAGAATTGTAGCACACGTGCAGTTCTGCCTCTAATTGCAAGCATGTAAAGCTGCAGTGCTAGCTTTCAGAATACCTACCACCGGTTTTGATCCTCCCTCCCATGTTAAGTGCTTTCCATATCAGTCCCTTTCCATCACCAGTGTCAGGGGAGTGCAACACAGCTACTACTAGCCAAGACACCAGGACTAGCCCAAACTCAATCAACAAGTGTCATGACTGAGCATTTGTGTGCTGTTCCGATAAGAAATCAAGGTCACACACTGATCACTACACCACACTAGCTCAAAGCAGCCCTGAACTTTTCCCCTCGGACTGCCAGGGGCCTCATTCTGGGGAGAAACACACAGAGGAATTCCTGTACCAAGAGAAGGAACACTGAGCCTTTGATAGGCTCCTGCAGGGTGTGGACCCCAAGTGTCATCCAACCCTTAGCCATACACAAAGAACTGTAAAAGGGGGAGGAGAGAGAGGTTACTGTTGTCCCCCTTTTCCTCCCAATCATGAGCCCACCCTGACTCTAACCTGCCATCATTGCCCCTGGAGGGCAACGAAACCTGCCCCTAGTACACCCAACCAACTACGATTCCCAGCGTGCCCCACCGCAGCATGGCGCTTCACTGACTACGATTCCCAATACACCAAGCGCGGCACTACCGCAGGCTCTTCTACGGCTGACGTCTGCGCTAAGCATGCCGGGAGCGGTAGTCCAAGCCCCCTACCTGGAAGCGGTTGATGAAGGCGTCGGGCCACAGGAAGAGATAGACGGGGCTGATGAGGCCTAGCTTGCCGATCAGGGGTACCCCGATGGAGCCGGCGAACCAGTAGCGGGTGATGAGCGGGATGCTCCGGAACCAGTCCCCGAGGTCCGACATCTCGCCTCCGCCACCGAGTTGCTGCTGCAAGGCCCGGGCGGCAGGCCCAGGATGTGGGGCCTGGCGCTTCTCGCTGCTGCCGGAGCTGCCCCTTCAAGCGGCGCTGAGGAGGCTGGGCGCGAGGTGGGGCCCTCCCGCCTTCCTCCGACGTGGCCGCTCCGAATTCGGCCGAGCAACAGCCACTTCCGGTGCCCCTCCTCCCGATGAGAAGGGGGCGGGGCGGGTAGTGGCTCTCTGGCTCCGCTTCTTACCCCGGTGCATGGGCGCGAAATGCAAACGCCTAACGCGGAAAATGATGTCACCAGTGCATAAAATGCAGACCTGAAAAGCACATTAGGCTTAAGATGCATGTACCTACTCCTGTGCAGGGAGGGAGGCGTGCCTAAAACCCGCTGGAATCCATTGACTTAACAGTGTAGTCCTGTCTTTAAAATAAATTGTCCGGGTCTTGAGACCACGGCCCATTAAAATCTCGCTTGCCTGCGAATGCCATGTAGTCCTATGTATGTCTGCTCAGAAGTGTGGGTATATGCAGTTCAGTGAAGCTTAGTCACAGGTAAGCATGCATAAGAGTGTAGCCTAAGAAGCACCTGGCTGGCTCTGCGTTGGATCAAGACCACGTGCCATCTCTTAAAAAAAAGAAAAGAATTGTGCTAGAAACTTTCTGTACTAAAACCTTCATTTTATTTTTTTAATTGTCCATTAAAGTCCATGAAATGCTAAGCCTCATCGCCAAGTGTGTATCTGTATGTAAAAATTGGTAAAGATAGAATGAGACCCCTCCAAAAATCGTAGATAAAGTAGAAAGGAGGTGTCATATTTCTTTACGGTGCCAAACGAATGGGGGAGAAGCATAGAGAGACGGTGGGCCAAATCCTATCCAATTTTCCAGGGCTGATGAAGCCACAATGCACCACCAAGGTAAGGGAAACAAACGCTCCCCTTACCTTGCTTCCGCACAGCAGGATGCACACCACGCCCCTGTGGCACAGCCGCATGCATCAGCACTGGAAAGTTGGATAGGATTGGGCCCAATTACACATTTACCTGGGAGTAAACCCCATTGACTGTAATGGGGCTTACGTCTGAGTAGACATGCATAGGCTTGGGCTGCCAGTTCAGAAACAGCAATCACTATGTGCCACAAGGTTCCTTGGTGTTTCATCGCTAGCTGGCAGGTAGGGAGTGGATGGGGAGGCGAGGACTCCAACGCTTTTGACAACCACAGTTCAACGGAATCAGCCTTTTCTCTCTCACTGAGTCTCCACGCTGGGAAATGGAGCTGCACCTATTGAATTTCTGCCTATGCTGTGCTACCAAAAAGATCTGCCAGGGGGAAAGGAGTAGCAATTCTACAAACTGTTTCCTCTCGGAATCAAGCGCTGAAATCGCTTCTCTCGGATTCATACTCATCTTCCTGTTTGCTGCAAGCGGAGGCGCAGACCAGAAAACACCGAAACTTGAGCACATGTATTCAAAGTCGCCGGCCGAGCGTTGCCAAGCCCACCCCTGTTTGCGACTCTACAAGTAAAACTACAACTCCCAGCAGGCATCGGGCTGACTGAAACAGGTTGTGCCACACAGAGGGGGGAACTTCGCCTCTCCTCGCGCTCACGGCGCTGCCATACAGGAAAGGGCGCCCTGTCATCTCCCCCTATTTCTAGTGGCAGTTTAGAGTCTTCCAAAGTGGGCGGGGCCTGGGAGTAGCCGTTGGGGCGGGTCAGTTCGGTTGGAATCTGGCGGAGTTGGAGGCGGCGGCATCGTCTCTTCTGCCGGGATGCAGAGCACGGATCTGGGCAGCCGGGAAGAGGGCAAGATCTGGCACCGCAAGCCCTCTCCGGCAACGCAGCAGGGGTAACCGTGCAAGGACAGGGAGCGGGTTTAATTTGTGTCGCTTCTCATTTGCTACCGTAGGCCCAGATCAAGTCATGGCAAGTAGTAGAGCCCCCATGTTCAAAGGCAGTCTACCCTGTTTTCCAGATGCTGCAGGAAGGCAGTTAAAGGGAATAGTTGTCTCCATCAGCCTCTTACCTCTAGATGGCTTATTAGGTAGGATTACCAGATCCAAACTGGGACAGCGTGTCTGTACCTTTAATCGTAGTATAGAAGAAGGAATTTGGGCAGGTGCAGCTTTTGAAACCCTTCCATGAGG
The DNA here is from genome assembly GCA_029204185.1 of Lerista edwardsae. Lineage (NCBI taxonomy): Eukaryota > Metazoa > Chordata > Lepidosauria > Squamata > Scincidae > Lerista > Lerista edwardsae. Next base: position 8,375,878 of record JAJKFI010000024.1, read on the forward strand.
AGCTGCACCAGCTCATGTTCCCTCTTCTGTTCAATGGTTAAAGGTATAGTCGCTCTGTCCCAGTTTGTATCCGGTAACCCTATTATTGGAGAGCGAATGAACAAATTCACTGAGCATCAGCCTGCAACCTGTTAGCTGTGATGGTTAAATAAAACTTCTGAGTGCAGCGATTGTGGAAACCCACCCGCTCCCAAAATCAGGGCCTGTCCAAGAGGTGGTCTGTCAGTTACTGCCTCCCCTCTGCTTGTTCCCATGCCAGCCTCTGCTGCTTCCACCCACTAGACGGGATGGAGTGAAGGGGATGGCATGAAAACACTTCCAGTTCTGTAGCCCCCTGTTCTCCCCTCAGTGCTTGCTCTCCTGCTCCAGGAAGTGCAGGATTCTTTGCCAATCCAGGAAGTAGTGCGGGGGGGGGGGGAGCAGTGAAAGCAAGTGGGGGCTGATAGTGGTGGTGCCCCCTGCCAGTTGACTGCCTGAGGCAGTAGTTTTAGTTGGCCTCATTAAAGGCCTGTGCCTGCCCTAAATGATACACTGGAGATTGCATTTCTACCAGTGTTGCTCTAACACATCACTGGTAGAAAATTGTTAATACCAGATTCTGGGGACAAACCATTCCTTTTTTCTGAAGTCCCAGAGCACAACAAAAGTGCTGGACTAACCTAGGCAAACCTTGTGTCCCACACAGACATCATAAAGTTCAAAAACGATAATCTGATTGGCTCTCATGACTAGTGTTTACAATGGAACCCCATGCCTGCTTATTTAGAAGCACATCCAGCTAATTTCAGTGTGACTTACTTCCTGGTAAAGGTGTATAGAATTGCAGCATTGGATGTGTACAATTTTCAAGACACAAAACAAAAATTCACAAAATGCTGTACATAGAAAAATGAACACTGGTTCAGAAGAGTTCATGGTCTAAAATCAGCTAAACTAAGTTCCCTATAGGTTGGGTTCCTGGAGCCTGTAGTTAGGTCAAAAGAGCCAGTTCTTGCTAGCCCAGTGTTATTGCTAGGGCTGGTTTTGTTGTTGTTGTTGAAAACCATCTTTTGGTTGTTAATAACTGCCTTTTGGCAGTTAAAATATTTGAATAAAAACACAAACACCACATTTTGGTATTTAAGATATTTTCTAGAAATTAAAATAGACTACTTTTCCAGTTCGAAATAACACTGTGGCTGCATCTGCTGAAACTGTATCATCTACCTAGTATACCACGAAAGCATTTAAAAGTAATAAAAATGAGAACTTGGATTGAGAAAGTAGAATAAGAAATAACACCACAGTTTCCTATTATAATCAAGACATTTTGGGAAAAAATCATTAAAAAAACACAGCCTTAGCTATTGCACCTGTGCAAAAGCACCAACATAGCTGCTTGTAACTGGGGAACCTGCTGTACTTGATATGATCGCTGCTTGATATTTAGAAAAACAATTCCTAACTATGTAGCACTTTTTTTCTGAGAGCTCAAAGGCTTCGTGTATCTTGGCCGCCTGGGAATGCAGCGTTCGTCCCCTTTCCCCGCGATAAGGCCACAGGGCAGGCAGCGGGTCTACTCGTTCCTGCACCAGCTATTTAGCCGGTGAAGAAGTGAGGGCCTCCAAGTCAGGCCGCATAGCCTTACTCAGAGGTTGGGACCCCTCCACCCCTCGCATCCCTGAATGCCTTCCTGCCCCGCCCTGAAATGCCGCATCGCTGGCGAACCTACCACTTGCCAGTGACCGGTGTTTCCTTTGGGGCACACACAGCTGGCGTTGACCGACTGTTCTGAAATGCAGACATCCTAGACTTTTTTTAAACTTTCTGTAGCGTGACTACCTGAAGGTCTGGTGCTCGCACATATACTGCAAGTAAGTTCTGTTCTGTGGTCTGTGCTGTGTACCAGTACAAGCATTGTTGAAAAATGTCAAAGAGGCCAGCAGACACCCATATTGGTAACCGCGTGAAGAGCATTTCTCAATATGTAATTATTCCAAAATCCAGACACCTTCTTGTCCCAAGCAGTCCAGATAAGTGATACTCAACCTATACAAGTTTTACAATTCTATGCGTGTCTACTTAAAAGTAAATCCCAGTGGTGTAAGTAGGGCTTTACTCCCAGTCAGTCTGTATATAATATTGTAGCTTTATTAATTGCTTAATAAATTCTTGATGGAATTTGCATATTAAAACAAAATTTCTCCAGACAGTACTGGAAGAACGTTGCCAATAAACATTTTTGTATGAAAAATATTTCAGTCTGTGTGGAAAGGTTGAACATGGTTTTGGAGCTTGTTTCTGTGCAAGGTTAGGCAAGCCTGAATCAACTGTACAGTAAAATTGTTTAAGAGCACTTAGGCTGCGGTTCTATTCACAGTTGTTGTTGTTGTTGTTCAGTCGCTAAGTCGTGTCCGACTCTTCGCGACCCCCTGGACCACAGCACGCCAGGCCTCCCTGTCCTCCACTAGCTTCCGGAGTTTGCCCAATTTCATGTTCATCGCTTTGGTGACACTGTCTAACCATCTCATCCTCTGCTGCCCCCTTCTCCTTTTGCCTTCCATCTTTCCCAGCATGAGGGTCTTTTCTAAAGAGTCCTCTCTTCTCATGAGGTGGCCAAAGTATTTGAGATTCAGATTCACAGTTACCTTGGAGTAAGCCCCATTGACTATAATGAAATTTAATTCTGAGTAGACATGCATAGGATTGGGCTGTTAGGCGGCAATCCGAACTTACAAGGGAGTAAGCACCATTGAGCATAATAGGACTTACTTCTAGTACACATGCATAGGATTGGGCTGCAAAAGCTTCATAACGCTAAACAGTCAATTTCTCATTTTCTCTTCAGAGTCATTGTAAATATTATTCACAGTATATCGGGCTATCATTCCAAGACGATACGTTTTCTAAATGTCGCCTTCAGCAGTTCTGGAGATTCACTTCTTGCCGGAGATCATCAAGGGAATATCTATGAGTTTGACTTGATCAGTAATAGGTAAGTGTTACCTGTTTATTTCTGTATTTTTGGTCTGCTCTTCTTTAAAAGTTAGAGGCCACATTTAGATGTTTAGTTACAGGAAACCATGGCTTGCCGCAACACGAGTAAGTATAAGGGGACCTCACATTCACATTCTCCACAAACACACAAAGAATGTGAAAGCTTTCTGTTTCAGTGAAACAACAGTTCTGTATTGTGTCTGAACTCAAGGAATGGTAGTTTAGGTCAAATCACAGGTAAAACAAACCAGGATCAAACTGTGGTTTCAGATCCTGATTTGTTTCCTAATTATAGAGACTGCTATAGTTCTCTATAGAACTATAGAGACCCAACTATAGAGACTCCAAACTGGAGACTGCTGAGCAATGGAAAGACGGTCCCTGGCTTGGACGGAGCTTAACGTTCCTCTGGGGAGCCTCTCTTCCGAGCATGCAATCACCTCCCAAAATGTCACTGGTCAGCCACGTCTGCCCGCAAATTTGGACACAAAGCATGCTGGGTGTCACAACATGGAAGTGGCTGGCCAGCACCATTTTTGGGGGTGGTCGCGCACTCGGGAGAGAGGCTTCCTGGCGGAACGGTAAGCTCCATTCATGATGGGGAGGGCTATTTTGCAGACACCAGATCTGGCCCGCGTGCCATAGTCCGGAAGTGCGTGGTTTAAACTAAACTAAATACTGGCTGTGGAGATAACAGGGAACAGTGGTTGATTTCATACTGAACATATAAAAGCTTTTATTCTTTTCCTTTATGAGGGCACAGTGGGGAGAAGCATGCAAGCCTGATTCTCCCAGGCTTATTATTATAGTGGGAAATAAGAGTGATCTGTTATTTTTGAACCCGGCCATAAACCTTATATCAGGTTGCCCCCTTGTCTTCATACATTCCTGTCTGTCTCTCTTTTGTGCCATGTCCTCACAATAATATCTGCAAACAACACCCCCATTTACTTGCAGACTTGTACTGAACATTCTGGAAATTCTCTGAACCATTTAGCTAAAAGAAGCTGTTTCATTTCTTAAGTTTGGCTTTTGGTTAGTCTGTGCAAATAAAATGCTATCAAGGATATGGGGCTTTTTTAGTCAGCTTTATGGTTTCTGTAAGTTAGCTTTTCTAACATTTTGCTGGACTAATTTTTATGTGTGCAAATAGGTTTAAGCTGGTTCAGCGAACAATGCAGGCCTGCACGGCTCTGGCATTCAACCTTCGCAGGAAAACCGAATTCCTCGTGGCTCTGGCTGATTATTCCATTAAATGTTTTGATACAGGTAATGGGCACTTTTTCTGAAACATATGCTCCTTGAATATGACTAGTCTTGTCTTTAGTATCTCTAGTTTGCTATGGCGCAAAATATACAGGTGTGCCCTGGTATCCACTGATTCAGTATCCACAGTTTCAGTTATCCACAGATACCATGGACACAGGAACTCCTATTAAAAAGATAGGGGAACATGAAACAAATTTTTTTAGCCTTGTTGCAGCAAAACCATTGATGTTCCCTATCTTTAAAAAGGTGTCCCCAGTAGCCACGGTTTCAGGTATCCACGGTGGGGTCTAGAACAGAACCCCAGCAGATTCCAGGGCATTCCTGTATTTTCCTTAGTGGCCAGATGGCCTTGCATGTTTTCCCACCAAGCAATGCACAGATATCTTGCCTCCTCATATGTCATTGCAAAATGAGCTGGCTTCCCATAAAAATAAAACAGAATCCAATTAGTGATAAGTGTAAAATAAACCAGTGATTTTCTCTAAACTCATGACAACCATTCAGTCCATCATTTCAATCAGAGGAGGAGCCTACGGTGGGAAGATTGGATGTTTTCCACATCTTGACCTTAGCACTAAAAATGGAGGGTGAAAAAATCTTATAAAAATTAAGGACACAACTGAACTCAATTAAGCATTTTGAAATCACAACCTTTGCAGTGGAAAAAATGGAAGTATATATTTAGCTGGATCATACTGCAAGTTTTCCAGCCCTTATAATTTTGGGTGAAAGCTTGAAATCATCTCAGAAGGTTGTATTAAGGCTTCAGAAAATGTAGGAAGCAGAGAGCCGTAACCTTTAATACGGTATAAATATAAAAGGTTAGTTTAACATAAATATAAAAGGTTGCAGAGCTAGGGACAATGACAGTTGATGCAGAGTTCTTTCTGATAGGAAGGGGGGAAGCAAGTTTGGTTTCCCACCTTACACTAGGGCTCCTAGCGGTCGTCTGTCCAAAGGACTGATTTGACTCAAATCCTCTTAGGGCCATATGAAATTAAGTCTTTTGCAGTCGACCCATCTCTTACTAGGTTAGGGTCTAAAATCAGTTTGTTAGGCGAAAATTGCATCCACTCAAAGTTACCTTTAAAATACCGTAAAAATGGGAAAAATGTGTACTGTTTCTTTAAAAATTGTGAGGCACGTGGGAACTGAGACTGGATGAGTGAACAGCAGATTCATTCTCCCATCTCATGCTCACTCTTGGGCATATAGTTAGTAAGTGGAATGGTGGGCAGAATCACCCACATTACTTAAACTCTAACTCTCTCTCTCTCTCTCTCTCTCTCTCTCTCTCTCTCTCTCTCTCTC
>JAJKFI010000024.1:8388357-8399477 GCA_029204185.1 Lerista edwardsae
CTCTCTCTCTCTCTCTCTCTCTCTCTCTCTCTCTCTCTCTCTCTCTCAGCTAACCTTGGTTTCTTGTACTGTCTGTCTGGGGCATACAATGAAAGTTGGAAAACCATTTTTGAATAGATCAGGAATGTGCATCCAATTAATTAGATGCACTTTCAAAAATGTTTCCATATAGTAACTTGCAGGTGGCAGGCTCCATCTGAGGGGAAATCCTGGACTCTTGCATAGGCGGGCTACCTCTTGAAGAGGCATACCTAGAGGGGGATCACAGCACTAAGTTGGCAAACAGCCGCTCTTTCTCCGTAATAACCATTCATAGCCAACATAGCCTCTGTTTTCCTCTAGCCACTGGGAATGCCTGTTGATCAGCAGTGGGGACCGCCTTGAAGATGTTAAGGCCCCTTCCTAGTAGAGGGGCTGTGAAGCGGTAGTGCCAAACAGGGAAAGGACTTTGAAAGTCAGTAGAAGTTCAAAAAAGAATCTGGGATAATAGAGGGAGCCTGCCCAAGGAGCAGAAAAAGAGGGCAACACCATCCTAACAAAGGAATGAAAAGGCTTAGATAAGCTGCAATATTTAAAATGAAGAAAAGAGGCTGGCGAGAGGAGGCTGGAAGACAGAACCAAGAGAGAAATGACCTTGTTTGTCTTGTTCTAGAATGAGCTGCCCGACGGCCTGAACAAGAAACGGCTCCAAGTCTTGCTGAGAGCGTTTGGGGAGTATCCCACAAAATACAGGTGCGTCAGTGCGTGTGTCAGAGCCAATCTGTTGCATCCTGCCCTGTTAAGTCAAATGGGTCTACCTCTGTCAATCGGCCGTGTCATTGCAGGATGTTTGTTTGGCGTTCCTTGCTTCAGCTGCCAGAGAATCACTTGGCCTTCAGCAGCCTCTTAGATAAGGGGACGCATTTGGCGTTTGTGCACCTTCAGAATGAATACCCAATTAAAAGCAGGAAACTCTTGAGAGTCTTACAAAGGTAAGTATGGGGGTGTCTTGGGGAAACATGTTGCGACTGACATGATGTTCACTGTATTGTTTTGTGCATCTGCATCAGAACATTACAAAGCAGATGGGGACAATTTATGGTAGCCATCCAAGTTCTGAATCAAGCAGACTTGATTCTGTAGTCCTCCTCTTGGTATATCACTTGGTGCAAGGCAGGGGCAACAGGACGCAGACATCTTGTTGTCTTGTGTGCTCCCTGAGGCATTTGGTGGGTTACTGTGAGATACAGGAAGCTGGACTAGGTGGGCCTTGGGTCTGATCCGATGCGGCTCTTGTGTTCTTAAGGCCCAGATTAGGTTGCAAGTTATTATTTACATCAAAATTTTACCTCATAATTTACCTCATACAAGGGAATGGCAACAGGATGCAGGCATCTTGTTGTCTTGTGTCCTCCCTGAGGCAGTTGGTGGGCCACTTACTGTGAGGTACAGGAAGCTGGACTAGATGGGCCTTTGGCCTGAGCCAGTGGGGCTCTTCTTATCTTCTTACCAGTGTTTCTAATGTGATTTGTTTAAAGTTGTTTGCTTACAGCAGCTTGCTGAAATTGGTTAGACATCATTTAAGGCCTGGTCTATGCCTTCAGTAGAATGAAGTTGTAGAATAGATTTTTTCCATTTCAGATTGCTAAAATCGGAAGTGGGTCGTGATAGGTTTTTTTTTTAAAAACTTCTTAAACGTAGAGTGGCCCTCAGGGATCCCAACCCAAAAGGACACTGAGGAAGGCACCGGTAAGTCCCCCCAGCCCCGATCTATGCCCAGCAGCGATGTGATGGTAGTGATCACGTCACTGCAATTCCCCCGCCCCATAATGGGACCCAGGCAGTGCTTTTCAGGCTGGGGCATTGCGACTGCCCTAAGTGGTCAGGCCTAATTTCATGATTTATCTGTGGCAGCATTTCAGACTTCCCCCAACCAACATTCCACAAACATTTAATGCAGCTCTTTCTGAAGGATTTGGCACTCCAGAGCATCATTTATGGTCTAGCTCTGTGGTCCTCAAGATTCTTCTCGGCCAGCGTTTTCTAAGCAGTTGCTTTTGCCTGTATGCAGGACTCTGTCGGCTCTGGCTCACTGGTCCTCCATCTTTGGCGAGATGCCCTACGTTCCTCTGCTGACCTTCCCTTTCGTCAAGCTTTTCCAGAACAATCAGCTCATCTGCTTCGAGGTGGTTGCTACTGTAATTGGTAAGGAGGGTTGGTTAAAATCATGACCACCCCATGTCCACCATCGAGCACTCTTTGTTGTGAACAGGTTTGCTACGTTTGTATTCTGTTTTCCTTTCATCATGGAACTCAAGGAAGTAAGCCATGCCCCAGTATCTGCTGGGGTTCTGTTCCAGACTCCCCCATGGATACTTGAAACAGTGGATACCAGGGACACCTTTTAAAAGATAAGGGAACATCAGGGGTTTTGCTGCAACAAGGTAAAAAAAAAAGATTTGTTTAATGTTCCCCTGTCTTTTTAATAGGCTTACCAGTATCCATGGTATCCATGAATAACTGAAACTGTGGATACTGAATACCAGGGCACACCTGTATATGTGGAGTTCAGTGTGCCCATACTGCCAATGCTGTTTAAGAAAGATTAAAAATAGCTGGTCAGATGCTACATTTAACCGAGTGTGTAAATGAAACACTCGCCTCAGGTAGCAGATTGGTGTGGAGGAGCCCATCTCTGTCCCTCTCCTTCCTTGCCTCCACTGCTCTTTCTTCTCCTTCTCCTTCCACACCCTGAATTAGAAAAGGAGAGGGAGACAAAGCAGAAGAGGAAATGTTGAGGGGAGGGGGAGCAGAGGTGGAATGCACTGCCCTGGCACCCAGGGCTGCGACGTTGTGATGTCACATGACATCGCTACGTCGTTCCTGGCTTCTCCCCAGAGGAGGGAGCACTCGCTGCGGCAGCTTCACGCTCTCATTCTCCTTGGGAGCTCCCCTTTGAGGAGAAGGCAGGGGTCATGAAGGTCAACACCTCCTCCGTAACTAGGGCAGAGCCTGAGGGGCAGTCATGCACGCCCCCTTAACATAGCGCCCGGGGCAGGTGACCCTCAGGCTCCACGATAGCTACACTTCTGGAGACAGTGCTGAGTTGAGAACATTGGAGAGTAGGAGGAGCAGAACTTGGTGCATCACAGGTGCAGGGGGGAGGGGAGAGTATTTGTTATGCCACTTCAGGGTATGTGCTCCACAGAAGGTGTGGTAGAGGCTGATTGTTCAGGCACCTGTTCCTTAATAACCACGTAGTTCTGGATTTTAATTTGCAGGGAAATTGGCTAGGGAAGCCCTGGTTGAAGGCACCTCTTTTGCATAATTAATACATTTGTTTTCTCCAAATTTGGGAAGTGGTGATGTTTTTTTTTTGGGGGGGGGGGGGCAACTGGAATTGCCTCATCCTTTTACAGAGCTACTGCTAACTTGTCACATACGTATTGGCAATTAGGGGTATGGATCCAGACAGTGAACGTCTCCTCCTTGGCTGCTTCTGGACCGTGTCCTGAACTGTTTGGTTTCTTCTTTAGTGAATTGGTGCCAGCACTGGTTTGAGTTTTTTCCCAACCCTCCCATCAATGTCCTCAGCATGGTGGAAAACATCCTGGCCCACCACGACAAAGAACTGCTTCAGCATCTCATGAGCTACAATATAACGTCACAGGTAAAACTTCAACCTGGGTTGAATAGGGCGATGGCAGGATGAGTTGGTTCAACTGAGTCATTGCCTGTAGTGATAGAACTCTAGTCAGTTTCCCTGAACTGAACTCAGGACACAATCCAACACCTTCTGTTTGGCCGACGCTATGTGTGCTAGCATTGGCCCAAGGTCACTAGCACTGATGCAGGCTTCGGCACTACAGTTCTTCGGCCGACACTAGCTAAACCCAGCTGGCACTAGGATGTTTCTGGGAGGCAGCCAGGAGGGCATTTCTGGGCAGGGGGTGGGCATCGCAGCCCAGAGATGGGGGCGGAGATGGGGTGCAGCCAGTAGGTCATATCCAAGCGTTTGTCCCCAGGCTGCATGGCCTCAGCTCTGCATCTGCTATTTAGCAGGCGCAGAGCAGAGAAAACGTATCCCCTGGGGCAAGGGCACAAACATGCCCTTGACTCAGGGAGGCTCCCCAGCGCACCTAAGGCCTGCTGGCCTCGCCATCCCAGCGCTCCTTACAATTGCACTCTCAGTCTGTGCCGATGTTTTCAAAAGGGCCTTGAGAGCTCCCCTGTGTTCCCGAAGCTTTGAGCAGGGAGTTGCCGGTTGAAAGAAATGATCCTGCACAGTGGCTGGGAGGGCTTCCGACCCCAGGTGCCAAGCTGCAGAGGGGTGTTCAAGAGGCTGCCCCAAAATGTTTCAACTTCTTTTTCAAGAAGAAATCTTATTTCTTTTAAACTTATTTTTCAATTGTTTATTAGTATGATTACACAGACACCCACACAAAGTTACACAAATATAAATATACAAACTTATCAAGTGTGTGTGTGTGTGTGTGTGTGTATACACACACAAAGTTCAGTAAACGATCATGTTCATTGTCTGTGCTTCTTCTCTGGCTGTTGTTGTTATTGATTTCATGTCGTGACTATTACTGAAATTTTTTGTCATGGTTTTTTTTTTCCAAAAATGTATGGGCCCCGAGTGCCAAATGAGTTTGGTACGCCACTGGTGGGCTCGTAAGACTGGAAGGGGACCCGAGTTCTCCATGAGGAAAACTACATGTATTTTAACATAGAAGCTGTCTTGGCTGTTCCAGCCTGCCTAAGGTTGCCATGCCCAAGGTCCAACCCCTGGTCATTGACTTCTCTAGGTCTATGCCTGGCCTCTTCTCGAAACCATGTTCTCAGAGGTTCTGACAAGGGAGGAATGGCTGAAACTGTTCGACAACATCTTCTCCAATCATCCTTCGTTCTTTGTTATGGTGGTTGCTGCGTACGTTATGTGTTCCAGAACTCCTTTGCTTCGCTGCAATCGGAAAGAAGACTTTGAGGTAAGCGCCGTGCCCTTTCAGCCGGGGCTGGCCGGCTTCTGTATTCTGTACTCTCCAAGCAGGAACCTAAGAACCCACAATCCAGACTGCTGCTGCCATTATTATCAACATCGTCATTATTAAAGCACCCAAAATGCTGTTGATCAGTGGTCCCCCAACTTCTTAGAAGCTGGAAACCACCTAAGTATTTGCGTGGAAGTAGTAAAAGCGGGGACACAATCATCAGGATTGTGCCACTGTTAGGGAAGAAAGGGGGGTTAAATTTACTTTCTGCAGCGCCAGCCTCTTATGGGGGTACAGGGAGCCCGTGAATGCCTCTGCAGGGCTCCCCAAGCCTCAGAATGTCTCAAAATCACTATCGTGACCCACTTGTGGTGTCGTGATCATAAACCAAAAGTGGGCTGTGATCACAATTTTGAGACATTCTGAGGTTTGGGGAGACCTGCGGAGTCACCTGTAGGCTCCCTGGACCCACCAGGAGGCAGGCGCTGCAGAAAGTACATTTTTAAAAAACTTCCTGGCAATCGTGTCACTGCTTTTACTTCTCCCCACCCCTTAAAGTGCCATAGCCACAGTACAGGGCTTGGAAATCATCATCTCCCCCAACAAAATTTTTTGTTGAGAGTTAGAAACAAGTATGAACTAATTTTGAGACTTTGTTCAAAATTTTAAAAACATTCATTTTTGGAAAACAACTGATTTTAAAAGTTTAAATTAGAGTTTTAAAAATTAAACACATTTATTTAAACCCATTGTATCTCATATGAAAACTCATTAAAAGGGCTTTAAATGAGGCCATTCCCAGCTCTATACTTCAACAGCTCTATACTTCAACGGAGTGAGCTCCTGTTGCTTGTCCCAGCTCCTGCCAACCTAGCAGTTCGAAAGCATGTAAAAATGCGAGTAGATAAATAGGGACCACTTCGGTGGGAAGGGAACGGCGTTCCGTGCACTACGGCTTATAGTCATGTCGGCCACATGACCACGGAAGCTTGTCCTTGGACAAACACTGGCTCTACAGGCTTAGAAACGGAGATGAGCACCACCCCCTACAGTCGGTCACGACTAGACCATTCGGTCATGGGGAAACCTTTACCTTTATAGGACAAATAAAATTCCATAAAATTCCCAAATTCCATAAAAATCATCTGCATCAGCGCTAAGGCTTCCAGGCTGATGCTAGCAGTAGTGCCGGCCTGGGAGTGAGGGTGTTGGCTGGCGCATGGGCCATTCTGGGAGGGTGGAACTGGACAGGGGTGGGCGGAACTGGACGGGGGGTGGGAGGGTCAGCAGGCCTGTGAAGGGGGGTGGACTTGGGATGTGGCCCTTAGTCCACATCCAAGGCCTCGTCCCCAGGCCACGTGGCCCTGATTTGGGCCACGCAGCTTCCTCGGTTCTGCTCTTGTGATTTCTCGTGCACAGATCCGAGGAACCTATAGTGGAGACTCCTGGTGCTGTGTTGGATGCCACGCAGGCCCGCCAGCTTGCCTGCTCCAGCACAGTTTAGGATTGGGCTACCCATTGCAAGCTGGAGCATCTATCAAGGAAAGCATTGATAGCCCTCCGTTGAGAAGCAGGAGCTGCAGTCATACTCGGTTCATCAACCTTGTTCTTGGGGTGCCGCATTACTCAATGTACTGAATCCTGGAATGGGTTCACTACCCAGAATAAGTTTCTCCTTGTGCTTGCTTTTCTTTGCCGACATGTCAACCTGGCTGCAGTATTTCTTCCATCATCGGAACAACTTGGATATCGGTGCTATGATTAAAGAGGCTTACCACCTCGTGGAGTGTACCCCAGCGGATATCCATCCACGCCGTATCCTGGAGGACTTTGTGCCTTTGACCAAGGGGCAGTACCCCATATTTAATAAGTACCCGCAGTTCATCGTGGATTACCAGTCTAAAGAGCGGGAGCGAATTAGGCAGGAGGAAATAGAATACCTAAGAGAGAGGTATGGATGGAAATAAGGAATTGGGGCTATGGGGCTGTCAAAAAGAAATTGGGGGGGAAGGTTCGGGGGGGAATCTTTCCAAGAATTAATGGTAATGCATATTAGGTGGCAGGGACTGAAAAATCAGAATTGCAGGGTGGATTTGAGTTGATCTAGCCCAACCTCCTATGGCAAGATTTGAACACAGCACAGTGAGGAAGTCATTTGTATTCTGATGCTTTGTTTTGCTTCATTTGGTCAGAGTATAGCTGATCAGTTTGGGAGGTGATCAGTTTGGTACTAGGAAATGAGATTGCCATTCTCTACCTTTTTAAAAGAGCAGAATAGGATTACTTGAAATCCTCTTCCGATAATGAAGTAGGAAATGATTCTCTGCAGGCAGCTGGTTCATGAGCTAGAAGCAAAAGCCATCGAACGCAGAGTGGAGGATGAAACTTGGTATCGGAAACAAGAGCTGCTTCAGGACGCTGAGGGGCAAAGGAGGAAGATCCTGATTAAAGAAGAGGAAAAACTAGCAGAGCAAAGGAGGAGGTATTTTTCATTGTACCGTCCTATATCCTGGCCACAGAAGTTATGGAGGCTGTACCAAGAGTTACAAAACACCCTTTTGCAGGTGATCTTGAATTAGGGTTGTCCAGCAGAGTGGAATGTGGCTTTTCATAGTACATCTGTAAGGAATTTTCCCTACAGCCGGAAGGGCCACAGCAGGTAACAAGCAACTGTTGTCAATGTGTTGCTCTGCACATTCTCACTTTTGTTTCAGTGAAATAAAAAAAGGTTTATCATTGGTTCCTCTTGTTTTTGTTTTTTGTTATCTGGGCTTTGAAGGCTGGTGGCTGTGAAGAGAGAGCTGAAAGTGAAGGAGTTGCAGTTACTGGAAGCGACGAGAAGGCGATTTCTGAAATACCAGCAAGACCAGCGGGAAATGGAACTCAAGCGGCTTGATGATGAAATTGCACGAAAGGTAACCCAAGCAGCTCACGTGTTGGGAAAATAAGAGCAAACAAATCCCTGTGTGTGGCGGGGACCAGTATTTCCATGTTGGCTTGACTCATGCAGAATGTGACCTACTTCTGGTTTTGTGATCACAAACCCAAAGTGGGCTGTGATCACCATTTTGAGACATTCGGGGCTTGGGGAGTCCTGCAGAGGCATCTGTGGGCTCCCGGGACCACCACCACCCCAGTAGGCAGGCGACGCAGAAAGTAAGTGTTTAAAAAACGCTTTCTTCCCCTGCAGCAGCATGATCCTGGCAATGGTGTCACTGTTTTTACTCCTCCCCACCCCTTAAGGTGCCATGGACACAGGGCTTGGAAATCATTATTCCCCCCCCCCCCCCGAAAAACATTTTGTGGATAGTTGAAGTATGGACTAATTTTGAGATGCTTACCTAACAGTGCAATCCTATGCATGTCTGCTCAAGAGTAAGTCCCAGGATGTTCCGTGGAGCTTACTCGTAGGAAAGTCTGCATAGGATTGCAGCCTAAGTTTCTTAAATACATAAGAAGCCTAGAAAGCTGACACTTTATTCGCTTGTTGTCTCCCTGCGTTTGGCACTTGCGTCGGCAGGCAAGTGCTGCGTACGTAGCAGCCAGAAGGGGTGACCAGCTTGCCCGCCTTCTCATGCTCCCCTAACACAGGGAGAGGATGCGACTGGAAGAAGGTCTCATCTCCATCTCTTCCAACTGTATCTAGAGGCACTGGTCTTAGGAATTGGCTTGGCGGCAGCCGCAGCAGCACATGGCTTGTAGAGTGTGGCAGCTCCAACGGAAAGCCAGTCCAAGAAATTGACATCTCTTCCAAGGGAAAAGCAAACCAAAATGCTCCAACTATCCAGTGATGTTCCTTTTGCCACATTAGTCCCATAAAATGGGAGAAACAAAATGAAGGACAAGCAATACCATTTTATTATGGAACATGGTGCTTCAAGGATGTAGTCTGTACCGTGTCTGAAAATATGTGGCCATTCTGTCAAGTGCCTAAACACTAGTGAGGAACGCTGGCTTAGCTAATGAAAGCGCAGCCCAGTGCAGAGGGCAAAATGATGCCCCGGAAGTCATGTCACAACAGGAAGTGACATCTCAGTTGCATTTTCATTTTCTTGGGTTTTTTTTTTTTTAGCCATACCTTTTGATAGAATGAAGATGTTACACTCCAATTTGCTTCATTGCATTCTGCATGAAATTCCACATCAAATGGTGTATACATGATGGCATTAGTCAGACATACCAAGGTGATTCCAATTTTGGCCACCAGTGTCAAGCTCAGCTTGTTGCCTCCCTAAAGCTTGTTGCCCGGTGCAAGTGCACCCCACTGCACTTCTTCAGCTATGCCCCAGGTGAGGAATCTGGTTGAAATATCCAGCAGTCTAAGCTGCTATCCCCGCCAACACGTGTCCCAGCCCCTCTCCTTCTGCATACACTTCCTCCTCCTCTGATGCCTTTCCCCTTCTCTGTCTCTGATCAGACCAACAGTGGAGAGCAGAACCAGCCAGGCACCTTCCCTGAGGCTTCTGAGACAAGCCTGTCATTTCTTGATGGGTACCGAACCTACCAGTTGCCTGCTGTTCAAAGATGGGAATGAATGTGTAACAGCAATAACAAAATAACTCTCTGCTCTTCCGTCTCTGTCTGTTCTAGGCATCGATGAGAGATCAAGAAACAACCACTGTCATTCAAGACGTCGAGATGCGGCAGATGGAGCTGGAGTCTCACAGGAAGCGTTTTGAGCAGGTTTGCACACGTTACGTAATTTGCATTGGTGAGCTGGTGTAGAGGAAGCGGCGAAGAAACGGAGCTCTGAATCAGGACTTCCCCAGTTTGAATCAAGCTACTCCCTCTCAGCCCCTGGTGCAATATTGATAGGGATAATAATTTGTACTTACCTTACAGGGTTGTTGTGAGAATTGCCCCAAATTAATACAAATGAAGTGCTTTGCAGTCCCAAAGAGCACTACATATGGCTGCTAATGTTGAGAGCATTATCAATCAATCAATCAATCAATCAACAGGTACTTATATACCGCTTTTCAACACGAAGTTCACAAAGCGGTTTACAGGCAAATAGTAATAATAAAGTTAAATGGCTCCCTGTCCCAAAAGGGCTCACAATCTAAAAAAAAAAGGCAGACCGCCAGCAACAGCCACTAGAAAGACTGCGCAGGGGTGGAGAGGGACAGTTATTAATGGGCCATTTCTCCTACTGGGAACAGGAAGTAATGAATTAAAGAGCAGCT
This sequence comes from Lerista edwardsae, assembly GCA_029204185.1. Classification (NCBI taxonomy): domain Eukaryota; kingdom Metazoa; phylum Chordata; class Lepidosauria; order Squamata; family Scincidae; genus Lerista; species Lerista edwardsae. The sequence continues at coordinate 8,398,517 of JAJKFI010000024.1, forward strand.
CAGTGGTAAAACTAGACTGCGCTGAACAGAAAGCAATTAGAGGTAGAAGAATTTCCTAATCAAAGGCACAGTAGCCCTTTGCCTATCCACTCTATCCACCGGATTGGCTAGCAATCTGGAAAAAATTGCCACAGAACTGGGATGAGAAAAATACAGCAAAGCAACACAGTCACAGAAGACACTGGAATGCAACAGTTGGCAGCACCACCCACCAGGATTTCTTTTTTAAGAGTGAATGATGACAATTCCAGAATTAATAGCTAGGAAGCAAACATAGATGGGAAATGAGATAGAAGACAGCACAAAACTCCTCCTTGAAAAGCAATATATGTGGCAGAGACTCTTGTTAAGAAAGACATGGAGGAGAAGTGGCGGAAAAGTCTAGAAAGAGAATGTGGACTGGAAAACACCAGGGCCATGCATTCCTGTAGCTAACCCACTGGCTCCAGGGATGCCCAGTTGCATTCAGACATGGTTCCCATTTTTATACCATAGCTTCAATTCTTGTTGGGGGGAGTGGCTGGGACCATTGTATTCTACTTGTCTTTCACAAGATCAATGGATTTTATCTTGACAGAAACTTGTCAAGGAACAGGAGACGGTGACACAGAAAGTCAAAGAAGACCTGGACACCAGCCGGCAAAAGGCGGATATTGAAAAAAACTTGCTTCAGAGACTGATTGCAATTAAGGAGAGTGGGGAACAGAAAGCTCAAAGAGTAAGGAGGACTCATAGTTTGGGCTTCCGGAATCAATGTCTCTTGCAACAGTCTAGCTCAGTGTTTTTCAACCAGTAGTATGTGTACTACCAGTGTACTTGAAGTGTTCTCCAGTAGTACACAAGGGGCCTTGCGCTTCTTGGCTCCGAGAAGTAGTCGCTGCATCCTGTTCTTGTGAGCACTAAAACTAAATTTAGAGCGCAATCCTATCCTGGAGTTAGGCTAGCTAGTCTCTCTGCAGGC
>JAJKFI010000024.1:8404477-8449322 GCA_029204185.1 Lerista edwardsae
AGAATGCGGCGCCCCGGCCGCATTCTTTCTGTTCACTCGTGCCGGCCTTAAAGAGCCGGCAAGAGCGAATAGAACGTGGCTGGGGCGCCGCATTCTTTCTGTTCGCTGCCGCCGGCCCTTTAAGGCCAACGGCAGCGAACAGAACACAGCACCCCCGCCGCGTTCTGTTAGCGGCCCCGGGCCTTAAAGGCCGGCGGCACCGAACAGAACGCGCCTCTTAGAAGGGGCGGGGCGCTATGTCATGACATCACGATGTGACGTCATGACGTTGCGTGCCCCTAGGGGTGCATTTTCATTGGGCGCCATAGGCGCCATTTCAAATAGATTCGCCCCTGGTATGCAGAAGGCGAACTTGCTATACAATCCATTATATGTACGTACACATGCATGCACAAAATGTCTTGAATTGTACTCCTAGCTGAGCAAGCAATTGGTCCACTTTTCACAGAAAGACTACGTGATTTGAGAGCCTCCCAGACTGGGCAAGGGGACGAAAACCGTCAGAGTCCCGGCAAGACCCAAACACAGCCTGGCAACATCTGCTTAAATGATTCCTCACCGGTAGATTCATCAGCACCTTGTAAGTGGCAAAACAAAGAATAGTCTTTTAAACTTCTCTCTGGAAAAACGACTGGCTCCCCCTGCCCTTGCAACAGAGCCTGCCAGGTGCACCTGCGTGTATGTGTGTCCCCTGCCCCCACCAGAGGATGGTTCCAATTGCTTTACTTAAGCTAGACCGGGGTCTCCAAACCCCAGCCCAGGGGCCAGATGTGGCACTCAAAGCCTCTATCCAGCCTGCAGTAAGTCTCTGGTCTCCTATAAACCGCTGGCCCTCCTGACCTTGCTGGCATGGTTGCACCCTCCAAAATGTCCTCTGCTTGTATGCAGAGGGTGTTCTGAAGGCCAGGAAGGCCCCGCACAACCTCCCAGTCCTCAGAATGCCTCTGGAAGACCCAAAAAATCATTTTGTGGTTTTCCCAAAGACTCAGAAGCGACATTTTAGACACTCTGAGGGCTTTAGGTGGATTTCTGAGGGTCGGGGAGGCCTCCTCAGCCCTCAGAACATTCTCTGGATGTTTCCCATGATCTGCTGGTTCCGAGGCATTTACTCCAGCACATTTAAGTAAGCTGCTCGTGGAGTGGGGGGAAAGGGAATCCATTAGAGTCTGTGCTATATTTCTGTAATGTGTTGGAGCTTGGAGGAATCCTAGAACTTTAAGCCCTTTCACTCATTCATTCAAGTTCTGTCTCTTAACATCTTTATTTAAATTTATCTATTAATTTTCCCAGCCCTCGACACCGTGCCAGATATTTGATGCTGCCCTCTGGCTAAAAGGTTTGGAGACCCCTGAGCTAGACCAATTCATGTTATAAATTTTGTCATCCTTACTGGATTCAGCACCTGGTTGCTTAAGTGATCATAGACCAGAAGTGGAAAATGGATTCAAGCAGTTAGAATCGCACTAGGATGTCTGCTGTCACATTCTGAAATGTCTCCGTCACTGTAAAAGAACTCTTATCCCAAGGCTGCCTGCTACTATTTATACAGAGTCGTCCATGTATACCGTATCTCCCCTGTCTTGCTGTTTATTGACCACCCTTACAATTTGAAAAGATTGTTAAGTAGGACTGCTCTTTTCAGAAGCCATTTCTGGAACATGTAGTGGCAAATGTGATGTTTAAGGTTTAGAGAGCCCATTTGCCACTACATTCTCCAGAAAGAGATTATTTGTTGTTGTTGATTTTTTTTATCTTAAAAATATTATTCCATTCTTGGAACTAGAAAAGGTGCAGAAGGGAGTGACGAAAATGATTACTGGGCTGGCACACTTCCCTTATGAAGAAAGGCTACAGCGTTTGGGGCTCTTCAGTCTAGAAAAAACGCACCTGAGGGGGAATGTAATTGAGACATACAACATTATGCGTGAGATGGATAGAGGGATGCTCTTTTCCCTGTTTCACAACACTAGAACCAGGGCACATTCACTAAAATTGAGTGTTGGGAAAGTTAGAATGGGTAAAAGAAAATACTTTTTTACCCAGCGGGTAATTAATCTGTGGAACCCCTTGCCACAGGAGGTATTGATGGTGTCTGGCCTAAGTGCCTTTAAAAGGGGATTGGACAGATTTCTTGAGGAAAAGCCCATAGGAGGCTACAGGCCATGATGCGTGGTGCAACCTCCTTATTTTAGAGCTGGGCTACCTCAGAATGCCAGATGCAGGGGATACTCCAAGAGATACACCTCTTGGTATATCACTTGGTGCAAGGCAATGGCAACAAGACAGACACAAGTTGTCTTGTGTGCTTCCTGAGGCATCTGGTGGGCCACTGTGAGATATAGGAAGCTGGACTAGATGGGCCTTCGGCCTGATCCAGCAGGGCTCTTCTTACGTTGTAAACTTTGCACTTTTAATGCTTTTCTTTCTTGTTAAGTTTCTTTAGACCGACAACGGGAAGATCTTGACACTAGAGAGAGAGAATTGATGGCAGAAGTTAGACAGCTCAGACAAAAGCTAACATCCCAAGCACGGACAAAGCAAATGCCACAACCGGATGCCCAATGGAGCAACTGAATAGACACAGTTCATCTTTAGACGGACCTTAGCGCTAGGATTCTGAATGGGTACATTAAAGGGATCACAGAAACTGATTTTATATCATTTGTTCTAAATGCCTTTTGAGATATTTTTGTATATAAAAAAATAAAACTTTTAAATAAAAGGTCCAAGCTGAAATTTATTTTATTACACTCTCACAAAACAAATATTCTCACTAAGCAATACTGCAAAAATAAAACAATGTAAGTATTGTTGCTGATAAACTTTAATGTACTGGCTTCATTTATATACAGACTTCCTGCAGATGCTGACCATGCTGCTCATAGTTTAAAATACAGTTGGAGCCTTTTTATCCACAAGGATTCCATTCCAGGAACTCTGGCAGATGCCAAAAACCTGCATTGAATCAAATCCATTTTAAAGAACAAAGATGTTCCTTTAATTAGCAGTTAACATTTTATAGAAAAAGTTTTTCTTAGCATGGCAACATGGCTGCAGGCATTCTCCAGGGGCTCAGAACAGATTAGGATGAATTTGACCTGAGATAAGACTTTTCCACTTTGCTCTGGAGCAAGGCAAAAAATGCAAAACAGAAGTGATTAATTACACTGTCGGGGTTTCAGGGCAGGGGAGGAGGTCTTATTGAGAGCTAATTGATAGTAATCTGCTCTAGGCCCCTGGAGAATGCTTGCTGCTGTGTTGCCACAGTAAGAGAAGCCTTTTTTAAATGCTGATGGCTAATTAAAGAAAGTGTTTAGTTAAACAAAAGGCACTTCTCTTCCCTCGGCACTGAGCCAAATTAGCAGATGGGAAAACCATGGATGAGAAGGCTGTACCTGCAGAGGCGGATCTACAGGGAGGGCAAAGCTCTAAGTGTTGCAAGAAGCCTTACCCTGTCATGTAAATCCCTCTTCTCCCTTGCTGCTGTAGCCAGTAAGCAACGCCAAGATGTTGCTTTTCCCTGTGAGGATTGGCTAAAACGGTGCAGGAGTGATTTCCACTGCAAGGTAAGGCTTCTTGCAAAACTTAGAGCTCTGCTCTCCCTTAGATGTGCTTCTGTGTACCTGTATTTACAGTTTACAACTTGTAATGAACAAGGCGATAGAAATGGAAGATGAAAATAAGCAATGTCACAAATATATTCCAGAATACTTCATTTATTATTGTCATGGCTACATCTGGGAAATGGTAAAGGTAGTTGGTTGCCAAAAGGTAGTTGGTTGCAGCTGAGCTAATGGAGTGCCTCCTCACTAGTTAAGCCCCTCATGCAGATAAAGGCTGGAATTCAATGGTCCCTGCCATACTAAATCTTCCTCTTCCCTCTGCATCTCTATGAAGATCAAACAGACTGTGGTCTGTAAGAGAAATTGCACGTGTTCTTGCAATTTGAATTTGAGTCCCGAGACTCGTGTTCCCATCCCAAATTGTTAAGTGAAACAGTTCGTGTGAGAGCCAGCTTTGGATAGGCTCTCTTGCCCTCTGAATTATGGACACAGAGAAATGCACCAATAAAAGCCTTGGTTATCTGTTGTTTTTGGAAACGGCCTAAATCATAGTGACAGCCTTTCGCTCGCAATCCTATCTGGAATTCCTGCAAGGAGTTCTGAATGCATTTCAAACCCATGAAGCTGCAGAAAGTCCCACTTCCATCATGCCCTCCACAAAGCGAGAGAGAACAGAGCCGCAGGCCCCAAGCTAACAAGGTTTTTGCTGAACGCAGCTTTTCAGCACTGATCATTTGGGTCTGAAACGGATTTCATGGATGGATTGGGAAGTAGGACTGTGTTTTGTATCACGAAGAAAGCGGTTGCTGGGCTGCACCAAGTGGACCAGAAGCAACATGACCACTGTTCTCGGAGGAGCTGAGCTATGAAGGGCTGAAAAAATATGCAGAAAAGGCCACCATGGTGTGAGGCTAGAAACATAGCTGTGGCAGGACACATGGAATGTCCCCACTTCAGTGGCTTGCAGCATCTCCAGGTAGGGCTAGAAAAGACCCCTCTCTGAAACCCTGCAAGATGCAGCAGGAGAAATACAGGCAATTGGAAGGCGTTGGGACATAAGTTACACTAAAGCTATGATCTTCTACACTATTTATTTATTTATTTAAGATTTTTATCCCGCCTTTTCCCCCCAACAAAGGGGACTCAAGGTGGCTTACAAGTGAAAGGAAAATTTTAAAACAATATCTTAAAAATATTAAAATAACATCAGTTAAGACAGCACAGAAACCAGGGGCACCCACATTGGAACCATGTCATGAAAAGATGCCCAGCCAGCCGTTCACTCAAAGATTCGGGAAACATGAATATTCAGGCGTCCCACTGGACACAGTAGAACTTTTAAGAAAATTTGCTTGGTGCCTGGCTGCAGTAACTCCATTTCAATAGGCAATGGATTAAGTGAAACTGGAAAGATGGGTTCTCTGTCCATGAATTTGGGACAGTGTAAAAGTTGGAATGTGGGCTTATTAATAAATGAAATTGGCACCAAAAAAACCATAACAGGATGCGTTAGAAACACTTGAGAGCAAGTGCGGGGGGGGGACGGACTCCCACTTTGTTGTAGATGAGTCTTGTTTTGTTTCATATCTGCGGGCCAGTCAAACCAAGCTGTAGCTCGTGTGTGGCTGAGAAGGGGTTAATACACCAATTTATTAATTTTTTTATTAATTGCGTTTTTATCTTGCGTTCTTCATGGCCGTGCAACCGCCTTGAGCATAAGAAAAGCAGTGTAGAACTATTTTAAGTAAATAAACAAAATTCAGCATCGCGCGTGGTTGTCGTGTCCTAAATCTTGTTCTTCTGCATCTCTAAACATACGCCGCTGCTTTTTGCCCCCTAGAAAAAGTATGTTTATGGCTTGTTCGCGATCCCGTCCGGGTGGGGTTTGGCTTGGAAGGGGTTAATAAAAGCATGAGATTGGAATGGTTTTTTGCTCTAATAAAATACAGCTTTCAAGTGCCTAACAGCACACCATTATTATTATTATTAGCATCCATTTCTTTTAGGAGCGGCTCATTTTATACCCTCCGTATAAATTCCGAGCCAACCTGCCTTTGCTTCTGGCTCCGCTGCGTATTTCTGTTCCCACCTCTATTTTCTTTCCCACACTAAAGGCGACTCGACAACATCGATCATGGGAAAGACTGCAAAAATTCGGCTGCCCCGTGTGAGGCTCGAACTCACGACCTTCAGATTATGAGACTGACGCGCTGCCTACTGCGCTAACGAGGCGCTTGGTGCTCATTGCAACAAGTCTGCATAGGAAACTTTCGTCCGATCATCGCTGTGCTCGAAACCTAACCTTTGCTCTGCTTGATGCTTGGTACTTGTAACGGGGCAGCTCTCGTTCGCTCTGATCACAATTCTGCGTTGGTTTGCATGCTTCAAACTGGCAAAGCGAGGAAAAAGACATGCAAAAGTTCAGTTCTCCTTCGCTCTGTCTCCTTTCCCACCCCCACCTTCCTGCACTGCAGCGGGATCGTATTACAATTACCTGAAACTGACTCAGGGCTAACCTGATTGGACGCAGGGGAAATCTCTCTCTCTCTCTCTCTCTCTCTCTCTCTCCACCCACCCCACCCCCACCCCCGCAAGACCTGCCACCCCCACTGGTAAATAAGAATAAGACTAAAGTAATAGTACTGTATTTCCGTTTATTGCCAACATGCTTTCACACACAGTACTATACGATTTACAGCTGCGTATAATGTTCACAAACACACACGATCTACGACCCACCTGAAATTGGCTTGAGACCCACTGGTGGGGAACCACTGCTATAAGCTGGGTAGCATGATTTCTTTGCCTGACCTTTAACACACTGTGCATCAGTCTGAACAGCTGCTATTCTCCCTACATCCTGCTGCTTGTTAAAATCTTCATAAAAACACAAGAGCCCTGCTAGATCAGGCCAAAGGCCCATCTAGTCCAGTTTCCTGCATCTCACAGTGGCCCACCAGGTGCCTCAGGGCACACGAGACAACAAAATGCCTGCATCCTGTGGCCACTCCTCTGTATTTGGCATTCTGAAGTAGCCTACTACTAACATAAGGAGGTTGCACAACCATCATGGCCTGTAGCCCACAATGGACTTTTCCTCCAGAAATCTGCCCAATCCTCTTTGAAAGGCACCTAGGCCTGATGCCATCACCACCTCCTGTGGCAAGGAGTTCCACAGATTAATCACCCTCTGGGTAAAGAAGTATTTCCTTTTATCCGTTCTAACTCTCCCAACACTCCATTTTAGTGAATTTCATCATTGATGCTTTTAAAAGGGGACTGAACAGATTTCTGGAGGAAAACTCCATTGCAGGCTACAGGCCGTGATGCAACCTCCTTACTTTAGAGGTAGGCTACCTCAGAGTGCTGGATGCAGGGAAGTGGCAACAAGATGCACATATCTAGTTGTCTTGTGTGTTCCCTGAGGCATCGCTGCAAGATGCAGAAAGCTGGACTAGATGTAATGGGCCTTTGGCCTGATCCAGTGGGGCTCTTCTTATGTTCTTATGTTCTGGCTGCCCAATCTCCTGCGATGATGTAGATTCTCCACCTTTTGGGGGGAGTGCTTTGATTTTGGAACCCCGCTCCCAGCTGACCTAGTCCCAAATGTTGACTTTTAAGTGCCTTCTGGCACCAACCACAGAGTCACTTTTTCACACCTGTTTTTTTTCCCCCCAAAAAGTTAATGTAGATTCTGTGAGTCTGAAATCTGCCCACGCCAACCTACATTGCACAAAAGGCATGTTGTGACACACATGCAAAAACCCAGGCCAATAGCTCAGCTATGTGCAATGCATTGTCAGATCAAGGTGGTGTGATTGAAGCTGACAGGCCACTATTGACCCATCTACTTAATGATTCCGAATGACTTTCTCCTATGTGATTGCATTTAGCAGGTCGTTGACTAATTACCCCTGATCCAGCTAGAGGCGGACTCTGAACCCAAATAGGGTTTCATCAATGTCAAGGAACCAATTGGTTGTTAGGGGCTGGGGCATAAATAAAACTGCCTGGAAGTGCCATTCACACATTGCTTTTCTAATACTCCTCTCTGTAGGAGATCTGTGCAAGACTTAAGGTTGCCGGTTAACTATGCCTTTCAAGGTAGGCCTGCTCAATCAGGCCCATTAAGCCCACTGCACCCAATCAGCGATGGTACAAGTACCTTACGGCATTTTCGTGACACCGCAGAGCCAACGCAAGCAGCTTGCATTGGCTGAAGGGCACGATAGGATTGCAACCTCAGTATAAAGCCTGCCTTACACTCATAAGGGCTTGAGCCTTGTATTTATAAAATAAAGGCTGAGAAACGCCAGGGATGAATTCTGTTGTTGTTGTTCAGTCGCTAAGTCGTGTCCGACTCTTCGCGACCCCATGGACCACAGCACGCCAGGCCTCCCTGTCCTCCACTAGCTTCCGGAGTTTGCCCAATTTCATGTTCATTGCTTCGGTGACACTCTCTAACCATCTCATCCTCTGTGCTGCCTCCCCCTTCTCCTTTTGCCTTCGATCTTTCCTAGCATGAGAGTCTTTTCTAAAGAGTCCTCTCTTCTCATGAGGTGGCCCAAGTATTTGAGCTCCAGCTTCAGTATTTGTCCTTATACATTCGGTAGACAGGATCAGTTTTGCAGGCATTTATGCACTTGCATCGGATTCCTGTCACCTGAAGCAAGACCCGAAGAGGCTGCTACACAGGGCCAATCCAACCACCCTCCTGCACAGGAGATGACTCGGCAGATTATTGCTGCAACCCCCTCCTCATGTGTGTGCATGAGCCCCTTCTCTGCATTGCCGCAGCCACTGCCAATTTTCCCACCTCCTTCCTCCCACCATTGTATTAAATCCAATCAGAGGCCCAAACAAGCCCTTTTTGAAAACTGTCCAGCGCTATTTAGATAGGTTTCTTCTTTTCCCCCCTTTCCATTTCTTCCCCTGTCAGACTGAATGATAGAGAGACTGCGATCACACCTGGAAATCAAGATTGGATAATGAGCGGATGAACGTTTCTTTCCTGTGCCCTGGGGAGAAGGTGGAACCAACCCAACTCCCCTCTTGAGCATAATCGTTTGTGAAGTGCATCCGCTAAGCGTGTTTAATTCTGCGGTTTGGTATACACCCAGAGAGACGGTTGGGACAATTAGCCGCAGGGACCAAGCGCTACGTGTGTTCATGAACCAGTTACGCTCTTGGCCAAAAACGGATTTGCAACGCTGCGCATTCAGGTGCTGGATGCTGTTCCTTCACCCCTATGACGGCTCAGAGGTGGGAATTTTTTTTCCCCCTAAACAAGAGGCATAATAGCACCATCCCTCCACTGGAGTGTGTGAGTCTGCGGAAGAACCATGAATAGATCGAGACACGTGGGCAAGATCCAGAGGCGACTGGAAGAGGTCAAGAACTGGTCCTTCCGACTGACAAAAGCAGATTTCAGTCACAACGAGAGTGTGCGGCTGGCCACAGATGCCCTCTTGGATGGTGGGGTCCAATCCTACCTCAAGGCCTTGGAGGAAGAGGGAGAAGTGGACTTCCTGTCCTCCGTGGAAGCTCAGTACATCAAGCGGAATGCCAGGGAACCGTACTATTCCAGTGAGGCTCACTCTGAAGGTGAGGCTGGGTCAAGACAGAATAACGATGCCAGGTCCCTTCAGTCCGGAACCTACTTCCCGCTCATCTCCGAGAACAGCGAGCCGGCCCTTCTCCACACCTGGACCGCAGCAGAGAAGCCCTACCTGAAAGAGAAGTCAAGTGCCACTGTGTATTTCCAAACGGACAAGAACAGTAATATCAGGGACATCATACGCCGTTGCATCAGCAAGACTGGCCAGGTATGGGGTTTGAATCTGTGCAAAGCCTAGTGTACCCTAGAGGGAGGCTAGGAGGGGGGGCAAAACTAGCCCCGGTGATTACACAGTGTATGGCATGCATCGTTCTCCATGTGAATGTGGAATTGTCTGCAATGGTACAGGTTGGGGGTGTTCAGGGAGATGCCCTAGGCTGCATTGGAAAAATCCTTGGGAAAACAAAGCAAAAAATAGAATCTACATAGGAGCTTCTTATATCTACTTATATCTACTGTGTAGAATCTGTAAATGTGGGGAAAGAGTTAGGGTTGTTGTTGTTGTTGAGAGTTAGGGTTGACAGTTATTCATAACCCTCAACTGGTTATGTTATGTTATATCTGGTGCCATTTGTAAATACGCCCCCTCCCAGCACACACATATTCTCATCATGATAACTTTTTGAGATAAGTTAAACTGAAATGTAGTAGCTGATCCAATATCTCCCACTGAGTCTCATGGGATTTGAATCTGGGTCCAAAACTTTAACCGCGACACCAGTGGTTCTCAAACTTCTTAGCACTGAGACCCACTTTTTAGAATGATACTGTCTGGGACCCACCGGAAGTGATGTCATGGCCGGAAATGCAGTCATTGTGGCACCAGAGCCTGCTGCTTTCCAGATAATGCAGATAAAGATAAGTTGGGTCATTTTTCAGCCGTTTTCCAATAGCAAAGTGTATCAGAAAGGGAAAAAAGCCTATTTACAACCCTGACACAAGCAAAACAACCACACAACCCCTCCTTCTTTCCAGCATCCCCTCTTCCCAAATTTTCAATATCGCTGTTCTAGGTGCTTCGTGACCCACCTGAAATTGGCTCGTGACCCACAGGTGGGTCCCAACGCACAGTTTGGGAACCACTGCACTACACCATAGTGCCTTTCTCATAACCATCTTCTACATTAACTTAAAATAACAACATTGATTGACCTTACTGAGAAGGACGATATAACCCTTGTTACAAAGATGACGGAAATAATTAGCCGAGAACCTTTGAGATGTTGTCACAGTTCCATAGGGGGATCCTGCTATCAACATGCCATTGATCAGCAGGGCCGAGTGTGATATGACACCTGCCCGTCCTTCTTCCCCAGGTCCTGGCCATTTTGATGGATGTATTCACAGATGCCGAGATATTCTGTGATGTCCTGGAAGCTGCTAACAAGCGGAGGGTGTTTGTCTACCTCTTGCTCGACCACAGCAACCTAAAACTCTTCACCGAGATGTGCGACAAGCTGAACGTCACCGAGAATTACTTCAAGGTAGTGCTGATTGACGCAAATGCGTACCGCTTTCTCAGCTGTGTTGCCGCCTTTATGCACAGTCCCTTGAATCATAATATGATGGAAGAGAGGAGAACCAGTGGGTGAAGGAACCCCCTCCCTCTTGCCTATCTCTGAGGCTGCTTAAAGGCTGCCCAACTTTATCTCTCCTTTCCCCCTGATTCTGAGGAGGTGGTTGCGGTCCTGGATCACTGTCTGGAGGTGGTTGGGGGCTGGATGTAGGCGAACAAGCTGAAATTAAATCCGGATGAGACAGAGGTGCTTTTGGTTCGGAAAGCCACAGCTCAGGTATTGGATTATCGCCCTGCTCTGAATGGGGTTGCACTCCCTCTGAAGGAGCAGGTTCGCAGCTTGGGGGTTCTCCTGGATCCAAAGCTACACCTGGAGTCCCAGGTGGCGGCGATGGCCAGGGGAGCCTTTGCTCAGCTTCCGCTGATTCGCCAGCTGCGACCGTACCTGAGCTGCATGGACCTGACATCTAGATTAGATTATTGCAATGCGCTCTACGTGGGGCTACCTTTGAAGACGGTCCGGAAATTACAACTAGTACAGAACACGGCGGCTCGGGTGGTTGCTGGGGCACGTTGGTTTGACTCTGTCGAGCCGTTGCTTCGGCAGCTACACTGGCTGCCGGTTCTGTTCTGGGCCCAATTCAAGGTGCTAGTTTTGACTTTTAAAGCCCTTTACGGTTCGGGTCCGGGGTATTTGAGGGATCGCCTCCTTCCATACAGTCCTACCCAGTGATGTCATTCAGGGGGAACGGACCAGAACAGGCGTTCCAGATCCTAACGGGCTCCGTGGCTGGTTCTGGGTTCCCGACAAGTGCCAATCAAAAGTGAGTTCCTGTTCCTAAATCATTTGAATGACACCACTGATCCTACCCGTGCTCTGAGGTCATCCGGGGGGGCCCTTTTGACTGTGCCGCCACCAGGAGAAGTGAGAGGGGCGGCGGCCAGGAAGAGGGCCTTCTCGGTGGTGGCCCCCCAACTTTGGAATACCCTCCCCTTAGAATTGAGAACTGCTCCCTCTTTGTTAACATTTCGGCGGGGGCTGAAGACCTTTTTATTTCAAAAAGCTTTTAACTGTTGACAGGCTGGCTGGCTGGTTTGTTACATTTTTTAAATATTTTGATTATACCTTATGATCCACGGGGCTTGTTGTTTTTAAATTGTATTGTTTTGTTTTAATTTTGTTTTATTGTATTGTTTTAATATTGTTTTTAAATTGCTTTTAATGTTAAATTTTGTATTTTATTGTATTTTTGTGTTGTAATGCCGCCTTGGGTGCCTTCGGGCAGAAAGGCGGGATAGAAATTGAATTAATAAAATAATAATAATAAAGAGGAAACTAGTCAGCCTAGTGTTGGCATCGGGGCCCTCATAGAGGCCCAGCAGGGAGTTTCCAGCAGAACACCTCGCACATGATTGTCAGTCAGTAATCCTTTATTGGCATAAGCAACAAATACCAACTATAGAATAAAAATTGAATTGTATTTTTTTAAAAAATGAATCTGTAAATAATTGTTTCTCTTTTTTTGGAGTGTGTGACACACCATCAAAGTCAAGTTAGGTGTTTTTGACATGGCGAACCCAAAAGATTTGCCATAGATGAAGTCATGATTTCAGATTTCTGCTGGAGCTAATGGCATGGGTTTGTCTTCACACTGTAAGCAGCCACAGGCCTTCCATGTTATCTCACAGAAGCAACTCATTGGGAACCAGGAACCAATCCTATGCAAGCCAGGCCATTTTTTCCCCTTAAGTGGATTAAGTGGGACAAAATGCTGGGTTGTGGGATGTTCCACTGCAAATTCGAGCAACTTCAAATTGTGGGAGAGAGTAGGGAACTAAAGCCCCAAATCTAAACATATAAGGGACTTCACATGCGTTCATAATCAGAGTAGAAAAGAGGGAGTTCTAGTTAAACTCAGGACTGTAACACAATAGTATTTTACAAGTATTTTACAAGTATAAGAGAGCATAAATACAGCTCGAGTTCTTTCATAATTTGCCAGAACATTTCTGTACGAAGCGTTACTGGGGAAATTTACTGTGCTAAATCGGGCCGAAAGTTCTCAGGACAGATCCAAGAAAAATTCATCATCTCAGACTGGAGATACGTTCTGTCTGGATCGTACAGGTAAGCTCAGCTTTTGTCACCATGTTTAACTCAGGACTGGCTCAGGGGCTACGTCTTCAAGGAAAGAAAACCTTGGCACTGAATTTGCTGGATGCACCAGGTGAGTAGCAATTGCTCCCGGGTTAGCAGGGATGTGGCAGCAGCCGCTTGATGGTTGAACTCAAAAGAGTATGTTGTTGTTCAGTCGCTAAGTCGTGTCTGACTCTTCGCGACCCCCTGGACCACAGCATGCCAGGCCTCCCTGTCCTCCACTACCTTCCTGAGTTCACCCAATTTCATGTTCATTGCTTTGGTGACACTCTCTAACCATCTCATCCTCTGCCGCCCCCTTCTCCTTTGGCCTTCCATCTTTCCCAGCATGAGGGTCTTTTCTAAAGAGTCCTCTCTTCTCAGGAGGTGGCCAAAGTACTGGAGCTTTAGCTTCAGGATTGGTCCTTCCAGGGAGCAATCAGGCTTGACTTCCTGGAGGATTGAGCAATTGGATCTCCTTGCAGTCCAGGGGACTCTCAAGAGTCTTCTCCAACACCATAATTCGAAAGCATCTATTCTTTGGCACTCTGCCTTTCTTATGGCAAAAGAGTATAGCACTGCTCAAAAATGCGGTTCTGCTAGTTCTGTGAGATACACTCTGAAAGTGTTGACAATCCAAGTAAATAAGAATTGTGGGGTGGCTTGAACTGGAACATCACCTGATGCTGTCTTGGGTCTGCCACACCCCAAATCCTTACCATGCTGCCTGCAACCCTCTTTGCATGCTGCTATGAAACCTGACAGTGTGGGACTTCCAGATTCATTGACAGGACAGTGTGAATGTGGTATATCTCTGCAAATGAAATTGGAAGTCTTGCATTCCTGGGCTTCACGGCAGTGTGACAAGAGCACAGTAAGGAAATGATTTGCTTCTTGCTCAAGTGAACGGGAAACAGATAATTATGGCTTGTGTTGGCAGTAAGTTGTGTGGTAGACTCAGGGTGAAAGGCACTCTGAATCTGTTACCCGCTCACTATCTCCCATACCAAGAAACAGTTGCAAAATTTTAACGCTGAGAATGAGAAATGTAATTGAAAACCCTGGGCTGTGTGGTCTCCCTGAAAGAAAACCCTGGACTTATTCCAAATAGGTTTTCCCAGGAAACTGACTTTTACAAAACTGCGTTGCTTTGGGCTAGAGAGGTCTTTGCCACACCCACTGTAAAAAACTAAAACCTGAAAATATGCATTTCATCTTGAAAAAATATATAAAGCAACTGTTGGCAGCACAGTCCAGGGCTCAGTTGTTCAGAAACCCCAAGTCCCCTCTCGAGCCCCAAAATGTTGAACGTTGCAAACGGATATTAGTGAGGAGTGGAAAAAAGGCTGAATCATATGATCGATAGACCTCCATGGTTTGCCTGACCCCCTTTGCAGCAGAAGACAATGCTAAGGGGGTTTCAAAACCAGGAGGTCGTGCAATCCAGGACAGCTGGAGGATAAGCAGCAACCTCTAAGTCAGGGGCATAGCTAATGAACATGCAACCCAGTGCAGAGGGCAAAACGTTGTCCCGGAAGTGATGTCACAACAGGAAGTGCCACCACAGTTGTATTTTCATTTCTCATTCTTTGGGCATAACTTTTGAAAACTTTGGCCAGCATACCAAAAAATGTTTGGACCACTCTCAGAGTGCCATCCTAAACTGGAATTAGGCCAGCATAAACTAAGCCAGCAAAGTTTGGCCAGCACAAGGAACCCCATAAAGCGTGTTTGGACTACTCTGAGTCAGGGAGGATGGCGGACATCTGTGTGCTGGCCTCTCTGACTCCGAGAGTGGTCCAAACAGACTTTACGGTGTCCCTTGTGCTGGCCAAACTTTGCTGACTTAATTTATGCCGGCCTAACACAGTTTAGGATTGTGCCCTCAGTCAGAGAGGCCACCACACAGACGTGTGCCATCCTCCCTGACTCCGAGAGTAGTCCAAGCACATTTTACAGTGGTCCTTGTGCTGGCCAAACTTTGCAGGCTTAACCATGCCAGCCTAACTCCGGGTTAGGATTGCAGCCTTAATTACTCATGCTTGACCAGGATCTTACAGTCTCACCTGAACAGGTAGGCAAATCTTGTTGAGGCCTCCAGCACTTTAGACACTGGACAGGGCAACTGTACAAAGAGCAGTGTGTGATCCTGCTCTTTGTAACCCAATTGGATACTGGAGGGGTCCCCAAAGGATGAGATACTGGGGGAGGCGGTAGCTTGAGCCCTTGACTATCCTAAGAACAGGATCAAGTAGGGTTCATGTTTCAACAAGTTGACTCAAATGGAAGTTTTTTTCTTAACAGTTTGGGGAGGAAGGAAAAGGGCAAAGAGTAAATGCCAACTATCGGGCAAACAAGGCTACTGGGTCTACATGACCTGAGGTTGCCAAATGAATCCTTCCAGGTGAGGGAAAGGTCCAAACCATAGGCAAACTAGGCAAAAAGTGTGTGTTTGTGGGGGGGGGGGAAGGAGAGAGAAAGAGGAATTTTCACCACACCCTTGAAAGCCATCTAAGAAAGAACCAACTGCTGATGTTTTGTGACAGTGAATTCCATTGTGAGCTGTTTGAAGAAATTCTCCCTTTGGTTTGTCTCGAATACTACCCATCAGTTCCACTGCATAACCCTGAGTCCTGGTATTCTGAGAATGGGAGAAGAACTTCTCTTGAATCACTTTCCCCAAATCATGCATAATTTTGATGTCCCTCCTTCGTAGTCCTTCCCAAACTGAAAAGCCGCAGGGCACAATCCTAACCTGAAGTTAGGCCAGCACAAGGGCCACCGTAAAGCATGTTTGGACCACTCTTGGAGTCGGGGGGAGGGGATGGTGCACATCTGTGTGCTGACCTCTCTGGCTCCGAGAGTAGTCCAAACATACTTTACGGTGTCTCTGGTACCGGCCAAACTTTGCTGCAGTGATGTCATGCAGGGGGTATGCGGGGGTACGCGAGTACCGGTTCCTAGGATTATGGTTGGCCCTGCCCATTCGCCTGCCCACTCATCGACTCTGCCCCCTGCAATGTTTGAATTTCCTGCACGTTTGAGTTGCCTGCACGTTCTCAGAGCCAGGCAGGCAGGCAGGCAGCGAGCAGAGCCTTGCCTTGCCTTGCCTTGCCTTGCCTTGCCACTGAAAAATGAGCTGCTCTGGGGTTTTGGAACTGTTGGGTCACTTTAACATGATGCCAGGCCTCCTTAACATGTTATGGGGGTGCTGTGGAATACTGTTGCAACTGTTGGGTCAGTTTAAAATTGTCTGATGACACCACTGCTTTGTTGGCCTAACTAGGCCAACCTAGCTCCAGGTTAGGATTGCACCCCCATTCACATTGTCTTGTCCTGGTAGGAAAGCTGCTCCAACTCCTTGATGGTTCAGTTCCTTATCCATCTTTTGCCCTTCTCCTCAGTTTCACGTGGTTGTGTGGCCAGGTCCATCGGAATTTCCTCTCCAAGTACACAGGCCAAGTGGTGGAGCTGTTTGACGAGGAGTTTCGGCACCTTTACGTGCTCTCCAAGCCCGTCGCAGGCCTGAGGCCTCCATCACACGCATCGTTCTTGTTGCTTAACAAGAGCACTGCTGCGACACAAGGCAGCCTTACCAACAGCAGTAACCAAGGCAGCATCCACACACCATCAGATCCATTCAGCTGCCTGTCAAACGACACCGCCTCGCCTAGTCCAAAACCTACCAGGACTCCCGTTTACAGCAGCCAACCAGCGTCGCCCTTGCCTCTCAACAGAGGCCATTCTTTTCACGGCTACACCACACTCATGACGACCCAGCCGCAGAACGGCGTCCAGGTCAACTACTATCAGCAACAGTATATTATGGATTCCCCAGCGGTGCTGTACAACAATGTCAACATCTACAGGCCAGTGAGAATGAAACAAGAAGATGCCAACAGGACACTGATGAACCCAGTCTGGAGATGCCTTCACAGAGCCAAATGGACTAGATGACTGGAGAGAGGGATTTGCATGTTTGATAGCAATGGGCACTGATTACACAGGACACTTCTGGGTGATTCAGTGACTCTTGCTAGCAGCCTGAGAACCTTAGCCAACTGATGTTTAAAAAAAAATTATAGTTCCCAAAGCCATTGAGAAACTTGAGAAAACACTGTGGTGGTGTATCAACACTTTAGCAGTTGTAAACCCGATTCATGTCAGGGCATTTTCCATACCAGAGATTTTCGTTCCTTAGTTCAGGGGTCTCCAAACTACAGCGCAGGGGCCAAATTCGGCCTGCCACAAGCTTTTATACAGCTCACAGCAACTTGTTCTGTCAGAGCATTTGCCAATATTTGTGACATTTCTACTAATTATATATCATTTCTCAGTTTAAGCACAGCATTGTTTCTTCGCATTTGTCACATTTCTCTTGTTCTGAATCATATCATGTGAATTACACAAAAAAAAGAAAAGATTCAAGTAAAACTTATTCATTCATTTATAAAACTAATTTTTTTCCCAGCCCGTGAAAGTGTGTAAAATATACATTTAATTGTGGCCCTTGTACTGAATTGTTTGGAGACTCCTAATCTAGTTAGACGGAAACCTGTTTGATGTCGCACTTTCTCACATCTTTTAACAGAGAAGGAGGTACTCCCTAAGCCAGTGATGGCAAACCTATGACACGCGTGTCAAAGGTGACACACCACAACATTTAGGGCGACACACTAGCAATCACCAACACCTGACAAAAACTGAGTTTAACTCATTTTTCATTTTTGTAATTATTTGATGTGTTTCTAAAAAAAAATGGGCAGCCCGATCCTAACCTGCATTGGAATAGGAAGGCCGGCTGGCCTGTGTGGTCTCCAATGCAGGCTTGAAAGTAGCTGGAGCTTACTTTGGGGCAAGGGGACATTTGCTTCCTTACCCGGGGTAAGCGCTAGCCAGCCCTATGGGGCTGCTCGGATCTGTGCCAGCAAAATGGCCAGATCTGAGCTCCACCACCCGCCCCAGGCTGGCTTCCCAGGGGCCCACCTGCTCACCACCCTCCCCCCATTCTGCCCTCCTCCTGCCTTCCCTCTGCCCTCCCCAAGCCCCTGTGCTGGCCGAACCCAGACAGCGTAGGAGTGGCTTATCTGGGTGATGCGCAGCATCTAAGCCAGTGTTGCTCCCTGTGCTGGCCCAGTGTCCTTATGGCATGTTTGCGACAGCACTGGGCCAACGCAAGCAACTTGCATGGCCCAGCGCCACTTCAGGATTGCACCTTAAGAGACCAATTGTAGCGAACCTTCTAGCACTGATGCAGTCACAATGCAGCCCGAGGTAAGGGAACAACACAATCACTGGTCCAGATCCCAGTAGCCCCATAGGGGTGGCTCAAGTTCAACACAGGTTAAAGGGAAAATATGTTGGGAGTTGTTTATGCAGTTAAATGGGTGAATATTTAAATGGGTAAAAATGGGCAGAAGATTTAGTCGAGAGGGTTAATGCCTCCGTTTGCTTGAAGATAAGATCTGAACGTCACCAGTTCGGGACTACCGGAAGTCTCTGTGAGCAGCAGACCTTGTAATTGCAACTGATTAACAGCTGAGCTGTCTCCGGCTGCCTTGTGAAAGGGGGAGTTGTGCTGAGACAGCCGCTTCTCTGGTGGGAGCAGGGAAGCTGCTTATCAGCCAGCAAGAAGACGAACGGGTGGCCAGAAAGAAGGACTAAATCCAGAAAGATCCATCTGTATGTGTGTAGTTCTTGGAAGATAGAACATTTCTGTAAACATTGTAAAAACCTTTGGGTTTCTGAATAAAGTCTGCCTATGTAAACCGCCTTGAGTTATGATCATTAGAGAAATCTGGTGCCCTAAGAAAGGTGGTATATAAACACAAGTATTATTATTTTTATTATTAAATATCTCGCTGGCCAAGATTGTGTGTATAATCAAACCAAGGTTCACACAGCACTACCAATTTGTACACTACAACTGTGGGCTTATCTAACCATCTTGGCGAGCAGGGAGAGATGGATGTATAATATACCCGTTGGAGACTTCAGATCTGGGGTTCAACCTCCGGCAGCTCATCAACTCCTGTTATCTGCCAGCCCAAACACAATCCAGTAGCCAAGTAGTTGGAGAGCTCCCTTCCTTTGCAAACCCAGGTGGTAAAAGGCAAATAAACTGACCACCATTAGATGAATGGAGCAATCCTTGGCTTCTGGAGAAAGATGTACTGCAATAAATGGACCAGGGCAGTCGCTGATAAATATCACATCCGCACCAAGAGAAATAATGCTGATTGGATTGCTCGTCTTTCATATTTGTAAATTCTACATGAAGTATGTACTTTGGAAGTTGCATGACATTTGCTAATACTCCCATGGGAAAATGGGCATGACCCCCTATACAGCGAGGCATGCTTTAAATCACCACATAGCAATGTTTAATACAGGTAGATGATGCCTTATCTGGATATCCAAAATATTCCAAAATCTAGGTATTTTTATCCAAGACTTAAAAAACCTTCTGTAGAAAGAAGCAAAACAAATCAATAAATGGCTCCCTGTCCCTGAGGACTCGTAGTCTAAGAAAAGATGGAGAAAAAGATATCAGCAACAGCCAGCTGGAAACGACTCCATGCTGGGGTCAAGAGGGACAGTTGCTCTCCCCCTACTAAGCCATAAGAGGACCCCCATGTTAAAAGATGCCTCTGCTCAATTACAGGAAGTCATTGTTCCTTCCCTGGCCAAGGTAAAAATGGGGAAAAAGCATTACCAGGCCACACACATTCTTTATCCCCTTCCCTACACGTCTTTTGGACGGTTAGGCTAAGATCCAGCAGAACAAGAGCCTGTTGTGGCTGTTGTGGGTTATGTGGAACACTGCAAGCGCGACAAATCATCTCTGAGCTTCTGGAACCATTTTCTTTCGAATTCGGTGGTAGATGCGGTCATTAAGGCAGACAGGGTTGAAGCACTGATGCATTTCACCTCTCCCTGGGCATCCTCCTTAAGGTTTTCTGGAACAAGATCCTCCCCCATTGCCTGCAGGGGAAAGGGGGGAAGTAAGCAAGCTTTAGATTCAAGGAAAAGATCACTAGAAAAACCTTGCTCCAGCAGAAATGCAGCCAGACAGGAGGGCAGTGCGTTTATACGGCAAGCACTGAATGCGCCATGTAAGTAACACTATCCCTCACCATCGGATCCATTCAAGGCAATAAGAACACAAGAAGGCCCATCTAGTCCAGCTTCCTGTATCTCACAGTGGCCCACCAAGTGCCTTAAGGAGCACACAAGACAACAAGATCCCTGCATCTTCTTGCCACTCCCTTGTATATGGCATTTTGAGGTAAACTGGTGGCCAGTCAAGATTCTCCACAGCATTTCTCTTTGACAGCACTAGAATCAGATTCTCATCAGACATTTACTCATAGGAACAGCCCTACTGGATCAAGCCAAGGCCCATCTAGTCAGGCTTCCTGTATTTCACAGTGGCCCACCAGATGGTGGACATGGACACAAGACAACAAGATGCCTGCATCCTATTCACATTCCCTTGCACCAGGCATTCTGAGGTAAAATTCTGAGGGAAATAAAACAGAATTTGCTATCCTGCCTGTGGGGAGGGAGCTTTAATAACTTGTAACTCAGTCTGGGCCTTAAGAAGAGCTGCGCTGGATCAGGCCAAAGGCCCATCTAGTCCAGCTTCCTGTATCTCACTGTGGCCCACCAGATGCCTCAGGGAGCACACAAGACAACAAGATACCTGCAATGACGGCAACGGACAACACTGTAATTACAGGGCAGCCCAATCTTAGTCTGCATTGGAGCTGCTGAAGCTCACTTCAGGATATTGGGGTATCTTCCCCTTACCCCAGCCTGCTTACCCTATGGGGCTGCTTGGATCTGCGCCAGCTTGGATCAACCAATCAAAAAAGATCAGGGTTGACTGGCCAGAGATGTGGGTTACTGCTTACCAGGCATCTGTGGGTCAATGCGACTCTCTGTGCAAGTCCAGCGTTTTCCTTGCTTGTGCAGATGTGCCTTAAGGCACATTTGCAACAGCGCTGGGAGGGTGTAAGGGACTTGCACCGGCTCAAGGGCACTTCTGGATTGCGCCCTAAGTAATCTGGAGTGCACAGAACCCCCACTTACTTCAGTCATCAAGAACAGGACATCTCCTTTCAGTCCAAAGGATGCCACAGTATCTTCAATTTCTTGCTGGGCCTTTAAGTTGCTCTCTAAAGCAAAAGAGGACTGCTGGGATTGTACAAGCTGAAGCAAGAGCCTGAGGACAAAGGAACAACAAATGTTTCAACCTACACAGTGCTTTAGACTCAAAACCAATACAATGGGGAAAAATCCCTTGAATTCGAGTTTGGGCTTCAACAGAGAGGTTCAGGGCGGTTTTCAAAGGATCACATCCTGCTGAAGGTGAGAGCATTTTGCAATGGGACCATTTTTATTTTTAACAAGGTGTGTAGGCTGAGTGCGTCTTGCCTGGGGTGCAGAAACAAGCACACAGGCGGTGCTGCCCCACAGCAATATCAGTTCCGCTCCATCACCACGGCCGCAACTCCAGAAATCCTTAAACGGCTCTGAGCAAAATCTCCCCCTCCCAATACAAATGTCAGGGATTATCTCTACCCCTTTTGTGGCTTTTTTGGAAATACTGCAGACATGCATGCCAATTCCATCTAGTTTTATTTGAATCCAAAACGGCATACATGAAAGCGTCAGGCAGTCTTCCATCCAGGCACTGGCTCAACTCAAACCTGCATAGCTTTGGCAATGTGATGTCTTTCCAGGTCTTCAGAGCCTGTCCAGGTGGATGAGAGTCTGTTGTAGCTGATGATCCATTAACTAGTACTGAGTACTCACCCATCCAAGACCAGGTACTACCATACTAGTAAACAGCAAGACTTCCTTGTTGGGTCGTCTGTGGCAAGCAAGAATCACCTCTGGACAACCCAATAGGGAAGGTCAAAAGAGAGAGAAAGCTTAGGCTTTCCACCCACCCACCCACCCTTTTGCAGTGTCAAAGGGTGGCATAAGATTAACATGGGTTTGTCTGACCAGGCAAGCTAGTAAAACTCATTGTGGGCTAGTAACGTTTGCAAACTGCGGCACCAGGCTCTTGAATGAAAAGCCTCTTGTACACATGACCAGACAGAACAGTTAGCAGCAATATCAATGGGTAGCATAAAAGGGCCCAAACAGATGTGAGGTAGGAGCTCCTGGTTTTTAAAAAGAACACCCAACTACAAAGCAGAAGGCACTGGAAGGACATGGTAGGCAGGTTTTAACCGTTTCCCTCCTGCATTGCTTTCTTCCTGCCCCATCTAGGTCACTCCCTGTATAATAATAATAATAATAATAATACATGTATTTATATACCGCCTTTCTTAAGATCACTAGATTTCTCTAGTGACTGTAACTCAAGGCGGTTTACATGGGCAGACATAAGTACCTGTATGTTTTCTCAACACAGCAAATGGCACTTTACATTGGGAGAAGAAGTATAGAAGGAAAGAGTTAAGAAAGGGGGGGAATCTTTGGGTGCTCCCTTCTGCTCCTAACAGAAGAGACCCTACAGCAGTGTTTCTCAAACTGTAGATTGGGACCCACTAGGTGGGTTGCATAGCACCTAGAGCAGCCATCACTGTAAATATGGGGATGCTGGAAAGGGGGAGGACTGTGTGGTTGTTTTGCTTGCGTCAAGGTTGTAAACAGGCCTTTTTTCCCCCTTTCTGATTTGCTTTGCTATTGGAAAAAGGCTGAGAAATAACCCAACTTCCTGCTGCATTCTCAGCAACGCAGCAGGCTCTGGTGTCACCATCAAGGCACTTCCAGCAGGTCCCTGACAAATTGTCGTTCCAAAAAGTGGGTCCTGGTTCTAAAACGTTTGCGAACCACTGCCCTGGAGGCGGCTTTGAAACGAAATTCAAAGATCAGATGACGGAGCTTCCATTTCACATCTGTTTTGGCTCAAAGGTGTGAATGGAAGAGCAGTGCTTCTCAAACATTTTAGCACCGGGACCCACTTTTTAGAACGACGATCTGTCCGGGACGCACCGGAGGAGGTGTAATGGCCGGACGTGACATCATTGTGACGCCAGAGCCTGCTGCTTTCCTGAGACTGCAGCAATATTGGGTTATTTCTCAGCCATTTTCCAAGAGCAAAGTGAATCAGAAAGGAAAAAAGGCCTATTTACAACCTTGATGCAAGCAAAATAGCCACACAGCCCTTCCCCTTTCCAGCATCCCATCTTCCCATATTTTCAATATGGCTGCTCTAGGTGCTACGCGACCCACCTGAAATTGACTTGCGACCCACTGGTGGGTCCTGACCCACGTTTCTAGTACCTTGCTCTAATGAAGGAAGCACACGCATGTATCCAACTGTCTTCTGGCCCTTCCTGTCTCACGGAATCGAACTTAGCACTCCGTGCTGTGGGTGGTCCCTCCGATTTTTCTAACACACTGGCGGGTCCTGCTACTGTTTGGCATTCCTCACAAGGTCCAAAACTGTCAGTCGCTTTGGAAGAACACTGCAATGAGATCTCTTTCCTCCAGCTGTGATTGTTCGGATGCCGAAAGCTGAATCCACCCGATGAAACCTGGAGACGGTTTTTCGTATTTAAGCTTTCACATTGTTGGAAATCGGCGGCTGACGCAGAAGACGGCGCTGGAAGCCGTAAACGGCTCACGTATGCCTCAGCAAGCAGCTTCCAGTTCTCCGGATAAAATGGATGCAGCAAAATCAGTTTCTGTAAGCACTCGATCGTTTTCTCAATGTGCTTCAGGGTGCGGTAAATGGTAAACTGCAGGCCGAGAACCACTGTCACATGGTCGGTGTTTGTTGCTCCGCTTCTCTAGAAAGAAAAAACCATGAGAGAATCAGGAAGGCAGTATAGAGTTAGGAGAAAAAAAATATGAAAAAACAGAAGGATCAGTTCCTGAATAAGGAAATAGAGCACAATCCTAACCTGGAGTTAGGCCGGCACAGTTAGGCCAGCAAAGTATGGCCAGCCCAAGGGTACACCGTAAAGCACATTTGGACCGCTCTCGGCATCAGGGAGGATGGTGCACGTCTGTATGCTGGTCTCTCTGTCTCCAAAGACAGAGACTCTGGAGTCCAAACATGGTCCAAACTCTATGGTCCAAACATACTCTATGGTGTCCCTTGTGCCGGCCAAACTCTGCTGGCCTAACTGTGCCGGACTAACTCCAGGTTAGGATTGCACTCTCAGTCAAGATCTTTAACAATTTCTAGAATGAACAGGATCCAAAGAAAACCCTATAAGTAACACATGACAGGTATTTAAAAATCAGCTATCATTGTCATCTGGTAAACTCTTTCATGCGTTAGGGCAGCGGTCTCCAAACTGAAGACTGCTTCAGTGGGGAAAAGCGTCCCTGGCATGAATGGCACCTTCTGTTCTGCTGGGGACATTGCAAAAGACCCCAACTACAGTCCCCAGAGGTCTTTGTGACCAGACACATCTGGGGTCTGCTGCTCCAGCAAGCCTTGCAGCCAGTGTTCCACGCAGATGTAGCTGGCTGCAAGGACTCCTGGGGGCTGGAGTCTTTTGCCGCATTCCGGTAGAACGTAAGGTGCTGTTCACACTGGGAAAGGATCAAGCAGGTGGTGGATCCGGCCCCGTGGATCAGAGTTTGGAGCCCACTTCATAAGGGGCATGGTTCAAGTGACTTTTTCCATCTGAGAAACAAAAATCAAAAATGAAAATAATTCCTAACCATCTATTCTCCTCCCGTGACAGCAAATGCTGTCCTCATCCTTAGCAATGACTGGAAAAAATTGTGGGTGGAAGCAGGGGCATAGCTAAAGAAGTGTAGGGGGGTGCAATTGCACCAGGCAACAAGCTTTAGGGGGCAACAAGCTGAGCTTGACACTAGTGGCCAAAATTGTGAAAACCTTGGTATGTATGAATAATACCATCATGTTATGTATCTTTGGAAAAGTAATTTAATGCTGAATGCAATGAAAAAAAACAGTATTGGAATATCTGTATTTTATCCAACATTATGGCAAAAAAAAAAAAACCAAGAAAATGAAAATACAACTGTGATGTCACTTCCTGTTGTGATGTCACTTCTGGGACATCATTTTGCCCTCTGCATCGGGCTACACTTTCATTAGCCATGCCAGTGGGTGGAAGATGGCAATGAGAGGAAAAGTAAAGACTGCAGTGGCATTTGCCAGGAAACTCACTAGCAGAAACACTAGCCATTGTGGCAACTCTATGAGGAGGAAGGGAATTGGAAAACTACCAACCAGCATGTCTGCAATCTCCAAGGCTTCCTGATATCTTCCCAGATGAGCTAAGCAGCGAGCCCGGCTTTCCTGCACATCTCTTCTCATGGCAATGTTGCTGGGAGCCAGCAGCACGAGGCAGTCGGAATACTCGAAGAGAGCCCTCTGAAATGGGTTGGGCAAGGAGTGAATTTTATCTCAGAGCCATTTGGAAAGACTAAGGCAATTGCAATCCAATTTTATGTAAGAACATAAAATGCAAGGCAAGTTCCAGGTCATGTACAGGAATGGAACCCGATTGGACCGTTTCAAAGCAAGGAGCAGGCTGACTCTTGCTCCCCAGGCTTTTATTTTCCCCATGTTTGCAAGTTGTCTTGAATCTTTGAGAAAGAATAGAATACCGCAGTGGTTCTCAAACCTTTTAGACCGGGACCCACTTTTTAGAATGGCACTCATATTGGGACCCACCAGAAATGATGTCATTAACCTGGAAGTGATGTCATGGCCGGAAGTGACATCACCAAGCAGAAAGTGCTGTCAGTGTAACATAATCAAATGACACTGCTAGAATGCTGGCATTCTTGGACTGAAGCAAATGCACAACCAGGAAGCATCTTTGAAACAAAGCAAGCATAGGACAAAAAAATTATGTAAAAGCACTAAACAATTTTTTTTTTAAAGTCTCACTTGAAAACTCAAACTGTTAACACTCACAAAGGGAAAATAACAAGAGTAAGGTCTGCAGTTTCCAAGATGGCTTCTCCCAGCTTTCCACGACCCACCTGACATCAGGTCGCGACCCACCAATTGGATCCCGACCCACAGTTTGAATAACACTGGAATACAGTACTTAAATCTAACATAAAGTAAAAATAGCAACTGGCAATGGCAGCCAGCTCGTTTAGGGACAGTTTTCATCTAGGGACAGCTGCCATCTTAATAAAAGAAATTGGGGCTGCAATTCTATGCATACTTTTCTGAGAGTAAGGGTGCAATCCTAACCAACTTTCCAGCACTGGGGTAAGGGTAATGCAGCTTCGAGATAAGGGATCAAACATTCCCTTACCTTGAGAAGGCCTCTGTGACTGCCTCCCCCACTGCAGGATGCAGCACAAGCCCCATTGGCACAGCTATGTCAGCGCTGGAAAGTTGGTTAGGATTGTGCCCAAAACCCCACTGAACTCAGTGGGATTTATTTCTTGGTAGATGTTCAAATAATTTCAGCCCCAGTTGCAGTCAGGTAAAGAAAATTGGTAGGTTCGGCAAAATAGTTTTTTAAATAGACCTTTAAAAGTACTTGATCACGTGTTCATGCTTTAGCATAATCAATATCCTTGCTGTTTTGAACCCTCATGTTGCAAATTGCCATTATAAGCACATCATCAGCAATGTAACCAAAAGGAATTACTCGACATACCATTTGCCCGTTGAAATAAGCACATCATTTCTATTGTAGATGCTTCATTTTGCATTTCTTTTGTGGCATATGGTCAACCTCAAAATAAAATTGAAATTCAAAACTAGGAATAAATAGTATGAGCTTCAGGTGTGCAGTCAGGGAAACTTATCAATTAAACCTAAGCTGACAATGGGCTAGAAAGTATTCTGAAGCATACTGTGTTTTTGGGAGATGCAGGCATGCATTACAGCAAAGAGGGCAGAAGAGAGTGTTTTCCAAGAAGGTATTTGTCAGCTGCAGTTTTTTTTTTAAATAAGCATTGAAAACTGTACTATTAAAAAAAAAATCCTGCTGCCCAAAATTGGGGGCACATTTTTAATAGATTAAACATTTTATACAGGTTGAGTATCCCTTATCTGGACTGCTTGGGATGGGAAACTGTCTAGATTTTGGATTTGTCTGGACTCTGGAATAATTGCATGGGTATCATGAGAAATGCTTC
This sequence comes from Lerista edwardsae, assembly GCA_029204185.1. Taxonomy (NCBI): domain Eukaryota; kingdom Metazoa; phylum Chordata; class Lepidosauria; order Squamata; family Scincidae; genus Lerista; species Lerista edwardsae. Next base: position 8,431,429 of record JAJKFI010000024.1, read on the forward strand.
CTCTTGCTCTTTTCACTGTTGCCCATTTCACTGTTGCATTTCACTGTGTCTGCTGGCCTCTTTGACATTTTCCAACAATGGCACACAGCAGAGAATAGAACTTATAGCCTGTACGTGGGAATGAGCACAAGACCTTCTAGCGTTCACACTACATAAAGTTTTTAAAAAGTCTTGGACAAAAATGTCTGGATTTGGGAATAGTCTGGACTTTGGATGTCTGGATAAGGGATCATCTACTCGTTACTGATTCCTCTAACCAATCAATCAAATGTTGTGTCCCCAATTGTATCACATGCCTGAAAGCATATAAAGAAAAAGCTATACATTCAAGTGAGAGCACCCAAATGCTTTGCTTACATTAAAAAACGAACATACATATGGTCATAAAATACCTTAAAGTCCTGTTGCTTAAATGCCAAATCTCCTCTGAATTTTTTTATATTGACGCTTTCAGCATCATCCTCACCGATGGCTTCTTCACAAAACCACTGTGTATGTGGGGGAGAATAAAATAGTGTTTGTTATTGAGAAATGCACAGTTAAGGAAGGCTAGAGACTTTTGACACATAAGATTTTTGAGAGAAAACGTGGTTTGAGAGAGGAACCATTTCCTATCCTGTACAGCAGTAGTTCTCAAACTTTATAGGCCAGGACCCACTTTTTAGAATGGCACTTACGTTGGGACACACTGGAAATGATGTCATTAACTTGGATGTGATGTCATAGCTGGAAGTGACATCATCAAGTAGGAAGTGACATCAGTGTGACATAATCGAATGACACTCCTGGAATGCAAACTGGCCTGCTTGGACTGCAGCAATTGCACAACCATGAAACATCCCTGACAGAAAGCAAGATTAGGACCAAATATGATGTATAAGCACTGAACTAAAAACAACATTTTTAAAAATCCTCATTTGAAAATTCAAACTGTTAATACTCATAAAAGGAATACAACAAAAGTAAGGTCTGTGGTTTCCACGAGGGCTGCTCCCAGCTTTCTGCAACACACCTGACATCATTCCACAACCTGCCAAGTGGGTCACAACCCACAGTTTGAATAGCACTGCTTTACAGTTTACTCAAGAGCAAGGAGTCAGTCAGGTTAGGCCACAGTCTACTGCGCATACCCTTCAGAGAACCTGCCCAGCTGGGCTGACCCAAATCCCCCCAGCATGAGCGCAGTGCTGTCATTGTTTCTCTGAAAGACTTTCACTCTTGCTACACCCAAAACAAAAGGCAGTGCCCCACAGATGCCTCTACATCGTTACAGAGTCTCTAGGAGATACTCCCATTAGCCAAGTGATTTTTCAACCTTTTTCATCTCATGGCATACTGAGAAGGTGCTAAAATTGTCAAGACACACTATCAATTTTTTGACGATTGACAAGGCACATCACCCTGCCGGCTGGGGGGCTCACATCTCCCCTACTAATATATAGCTCTCTGCTCCAAACTACTGTGGCATGCATGCAGACCACCAGCATGCTACGGCACAGTAGTTGAAAGTCACTGCATTATTAGCCAGTGGTAAGAATGGTGAATGGGACACCGCTGCCATGACTAAGCTGGGAAAGGCCAGAGGTGCCCTAAGCATTATGGCCTCCTATATCCTACAGCCAACACCGTACATAAGTGTAATACAGTTCTTTTGTTCCACTTTCCCCTTCAGCTTTGAAACAATACTAGCAAACCCTGATAGCCATGGCATGTAATGGGCTTATTGACCAACTTCTGCATTCTTGTTCTAAGTGTATGTTTATTCATTACTAAACATTGTTCACCCATGTCTGGATACGCATGTGAATACACATTTTAACTGTCCGCATCTTAACTGTCCGCATTTAACATGCATCTAATGAAGATTGTTCTTGCCTATAAAAACCCATTCATTACTTTTATTTTTTTGACGGATTTACACCCCGCCATTCCCATGCAGAAGCAAATGCTTACAGAAATACATAATAAAAGTACAGGCATGCTCTGGTATCCGTTTCAGACCCCACCATGGAGACCTGAAACCGCAGATACTGAGGATGCCTTTTGAAAGACAGGGGAACATCCGTGGTTTGGCTGCAACAAGGTAAAAAGGGCAATTTGTTTAATGTTCCCCTATCTTGGGAGGAAAGCTATGGCGAACCTAGACAACTTAATAAAAAGCCGAGACATAACCCTGCCAACAAAGGTTTGCATAGTCAAAGCGATGGTTTTCCCAGTAGCTATGTATGGCTGTGAGAGCTGGACCATAAGAGAGGCAGAGCACCGAAGAATAGAGGCTTTCGAATTATGGTGTTGGAGAAGACTCTTGAGAGTCCCCTGGACTGCATGGAGATCCAATCGGTCAATCTTCCAGGAAGTCAAGCCTGATTGCTCCCTGGAAGGACAAATCCTGAAGCTGAAGCTCAAGTACTTTGGCCACCTGATGAGAAGAGAGGACTCTTTAGAAAAGACCCTCACGCTGGGAAAGATGGAAGGCCAAAGGAGAAGGGGGCGGCAGAGGATGAGATGGTTAGACAGTGTCACCGAAGCTATGAACATGAAATTGGGCGAACTCGGAAGCTAGTGGAGGACAGGGAGGCCTGGCGTGCTGTGGTCCATGGGGTCGCGAAGAGTCGGACACGACTTAGCGACTGAACAACAATAATCTTTTTAATAGGCATCCCAGTATCCATGGATAGTAGGAACAAACCTGCACCACTGTTCAGTGTCACTAGAATGAGCCTCCTCTCCGCACTCCCCATTGCGAACGTTGGAGAGAAGTGTGCCCACGAGCATGTGCACAGTGTTTTTTCCTTCCCTCTGAACAGTCACAGTTGGCAGTCTCCCTATTTGTAAGCAAGGGTCAAAAGGACTCACCTCAGGCTCACAGAACCGGGCGCGATAGGCTTGGGAGAGGGAGGCGCGCCCCTTCCGCTCCCGCTGGCCCCCCTCGAACACCGACTCCTCAAACTGGAACCCGAAGGGCAGCTCCATCCTCCTCCTGGGAGCCAGGCGAGGGAAAGGCTAGCGAGAGCGCCAGCGGCTGCGCTACTAGAGCGGCTCCGCCAGGGTCATAGACAGAGCGGAGACCGCCCAGACGGTCCCTTCCACGCGTCATAGAGATAAGAACATGCCAGAGTGACCATCCCAGGGTCTTGATAGGGAATTTGTGGGTTTGCAATGGAGGACGCATATTTCAAACACGTTGCCTACGGAGATGAATGCAGACATTCAGTCCTGGTTTTTACGTGGCTGTGGCTGAACAGGAGCAACAGCAGCTGCGTGTCTTCTCTCCCAAACAGCAGTAGGTTAGAAGGTTGGGCTGACGTCGGTTTGGGTATGGGCAAAGCCCTTTTCCTCCAAGGCAAAGCCATATAAAGACAGTCGTACACGGTAGCAGGGGCAGCCTACAGTACTTTCATTTAAACTAGAGGTGGCACTCAGATTGCGATCCTGCACGTACTTACGTGGGAATAAATCCCATTAGACTCAATCGTACTTAAAAGTACGGCTAGGGCAGCATCGATAATTGTGCGCAGCAATCTTGTGCTCCATTACAGCTTTTAAAAAACAGGGTGACCAGAGACAACGGAAGACAGAGTGCCTATACTTTTCACCATTGTCTAGAACAGGGAATTTTGGCAGGCGCAGCTTTGTAAAGCCTTCCCTGGTAAAAAAAAAAAATCCGTCTTCTAGACAATGGTGAAAAGGATAGGCACTCTGTTCTCCATTGTATCTACTCACCCTACTTTTAAATGTTTACATAACTTTAAAATTCCTTTTATACGTTTCATACAAATTGCAAAAAAAAAAAAAAAAAGCAGGACTTCCTTTTGCCATAGCATTTGTTTCTGGCAGGGCCAGCTTTAAGCCAATGTGACCAATGTCGTCACATCGGGCCCCGCGCTTCAGGGGGCCCCACACTAGCAGGTGAGCATACTGCCTGTGACTGCAGCTGGGATCTCTGTGGGCTGTAAGTCAGTGGGGCGAACAGAGCAGCTTTACCTTGGTCTCTCCCACCTGCCTCTGCACAGCCCATAGAGGAAAGATCACTAGAGGCGGCATGACGTCATTATCTTGAAGCCATAGGTATACAAATATGGCTGACTCAGGTCTTTCCCGCCAAGGAGGAGGATTGCCGCGAATTCACGAATAAAAATCTCCCTGCACGTTTGTAAAAGTTAATATCAACATCTTTAATCATGCCTGCGTGTTCTGCATACGGGTGTGCGAATCGCTGTACGAAAAATGGGATTTAATTTCCACGGAAAGATTCATGTATTCACATTACATCGGTTCAATAAAACTACAGTTCAGTGAGTGCATTATTTTTGAAGCTGTGTAATTTGTTGTTGTTCCTAGCAGTCTTATTCACCATTTTCAGACACTCACTGTTAATGGTCTAGAAAAAAAAAATTTCCCCCTCCTTTTTCCGCCTTCCCGTTTACACTTTTTTCCCCGCCTTCCATTTTCTACTGTAATCTTTTTGAAATTCTGAACATTAACAGAATTTGTTTTATGGGGGGGGGGTGAGTGTAGAAGTTTAAAAAAAATACTCTTAATAGTCTAGAAGTAAAAAAGAATTACTCTCATATTGACAACTACTTGTGTTATGAAGAGATTTAAATGTAGTTTTCCTATATATTTATCTAATTTTTGCCCACCCTCCCCTTTTTTTCTTTCCTTCCCATTCACACTTTATTTCTGCTTGTGTAGATTTCAATAAAGTCTGTCAAAATAGTGCAATCTGAGTTAAAATAGACAGCATTTCGTCCGGTATGTTCAGTAATATAATTATGCGGAATTTAACCTTGTAATTGCATATTAAATCATAATAAGGTTACCAATAATGTTTCTACACAATCACACGTTGTTATTTTCGTAAGTTTTTATTTCAGGAGTAAACTATTCAGTCCTAAACAGTACGAGTAAAGCAATCTGAAATGCTTGGAATAATGATTGTTTTGAGTCAGCCAACATGGCTGCTAAGCCCGCCCCTTGGCTTCTTTTGGTTCCTATTGATTCTTAAGGCATGCCGCCTCTATGGCACAGCCCAAAATGGGCCACCTGGAAGCAGCTGGCGGTGATGTTATGATATCACCACCAACTACTTCCACATGTCATGCTTTGCATGTAGCACAAACAGAGCTCTTCTTGGTGAGTCCCCCCCCCCCCCGCAGGAATGCCCCACATTGGGCCCCGGTGCTGCTAGAGCTCTGGTTTCTGGTGAGCATGGTGGTTCACAATCACAGCTACAGGCATGTCCCGGTATCCACTGATTCAGTATCCTTGGTTTCAGTTACCCACAGATACCAGGGATACTGGGCAGCCTATTAAAAAGATAAAAAGGTTTCCCTACGACCGACTGTAGGGGGCGGTGCTCATCTCCGTTTCCAAGCTTGTAGAGCTGGCATTTTGTCCAAGGACAAGCTTCCGTGGTCATGTGGCCGGCATGACTCTACGCACGGAACACCGTTAGCTTCCCATCGAAATGGTCCCTATTTATCTACTTGCATTTAGGTGCTTTCGAACTGCTAGGTTGCCAGGAGCTGGGACAAGCAACGGGAGCTCATTCCGTCGTGCAGTCTTGAACTGCCAACCTTCTGGTCAGAAAGCCCAGCAGCAGCGGTTTAACCCGCTGCGCCACCACGTCCCACGTATTAAAAAAGATAGGGCAACATTAAACAAATGTCGCATCAGTGGCAGATGGTAGGGGGGTGAGAGGCTGGTTGGTTTGGGATGTACTTAACCCCAATTATGGATAGAGGATTGCTTGTTTTCCCTCTCTTGCAATACCAGAACCAGGGAGTAATTCACAGGCTCATATGCCCTATAATAATGATAGCAAACCTATGGCACACGTGTCAAAGGTGACACTCCAAAATGTTTGGGGTGACACACCAGCATTCACCAATACCTGACAAAAACAGAGTTTGTTTTACTCATTTTTGTAATTGTTTGATGTTTCTTTATAGTATATGTATAGTAGCATCACACATGATTGGACTATATTTTTTGTTGTTTTGTTGTGTTGTTTTGTTGTTTGATGTTGTTTGATACTATACATAGCATCACACATGATTGGACTATATTTTTTGTTTCAATACATGATTGTAAAGAATTTTCTCTTTTATTTGGGAGGGAGATTGACACATCAGCAGAGTCAAGTTAAGCATTTTCCTAAGTTTTGACACACCGAGCCCAAAAGGTTCGCCATCACTGCCCTATAACCAGCCCAGGGTCCATATGAGCTGTGAACTTTCAGCAGAGTGTGTCCTTAAGTGCTTACAAGCCAGGGCAACAAGGCACACAGCCTCTGCTACCAGCCCAGGGACACAGCTAAGAGTTACAGCCTCAAACAGAGGAATGAACATACTCTTAAATCTTAAGAAGTCCACAGGTTAAACTAGCCCCAACTACAGGGACCTATCCCAAAGCTATAAAGCTTAACTTTAAACTAGTAGAGTGCCCAAGCAGCAAAACTGAATTTAGTATGGTTCCCAGTAATCACAAACAAAGCTTATAGTTTTAACTATAATTTATTAAGAAAACAAGTGTTACAAAACTAGGAAAGGCTTAAAAGAACTAACAGAGACTTTAAGATACATCTTAAATAAGAAAACAACTAGCTGCCTAACACTAGTTAGGCCCTAGTACATACAAGCAGCAATGGGATCTGCAAATTGAGAAGGGGAACACTGGGCGGGACTTAGGCAGGACTTACACATGATTGGCAGCCCGTCTGCAGTGTTCTGCGGCTGCCCTGGCCTCGGGGGGGGGGCTCCTGCTCGCCGCGGAGGACGGGTGGGGGGGCACGCCGGGTGCCTGGGCGAGCTGCGATGGGGCGTGCCAACTGGGGCACCCGCGGAACGCCGCGGGCAGCCGCGGAATGCTGCAGACGGGCAGCCAATCACGTGGACGTCCTGCGTAAGTCCCGCCCAGCATTCCCCGTCTCCATTTGCAGATCCCGTCGCTGCATACAAGATGGCTAGCCTTGCTGGTTCACCTTCTTCTCAAGTCCAAACAGGCAGCAGATCCATGCTAGGCATCTTGGACAGGCTTGGAGAAGGTGATCTGTAGGCCTGGAGGTCTTGATGGTTTCCTGAAGATCTGAAGGTGTGTGATTTTTTGCAATTGTAAACAAAGTCTCTTTACAATTGCAAAAAATCACGAAACATGCAAATGATGAGATGTGTTAATGATACCACGCCCCGGATTTCTTTCTGTGGGGCAACGTTAAAGACATTGTGTACAGAACAAAGACACGGGACATAACTGGCCGTTGCCACCATTGATGAGACTATGCTACAGCGAACATGGCAGGAAATCGATTATCGCCTTGATGTGCTGCGTGCAACCAATGGTGCACATATAGAGGTTTATTAATTGATGCAACATAAACTTCAATATATACTCCTAATATTGTATACTTTCCATACATGTATCTCTTCATTTGTTTTTGTAATACAAGTTTGAAGACTTGGTGGACACCCTGTACTTCCTGATGAAATTCCCTCAGGAAATGAGCTGATTATCACTAGCTGGTATCTGAACAGCTTTAGCTCTTTTTTTTTTTTTAAACAAAATGGAGGTATTCTGACAAAATGGAATCAGACCATGGCCTAGCCTTCTCTTGCTCTTTACACAGGGGACATCCACTAAAATTGAGTGTTGGAAGAGTGAGAACAGATAACATTAAATACTTTTTTACCCAGCCAATAATTAATCTGTGAAACTCCTTGCCATAGGAGGTGGTGATGGCATCTGGTCTAGGTGCCTCTAAAAGGAGACTGAACAGATTTCTGGAGGAAAAGCCCATTGCAGGCTACAGGCCATGATGGGTAGTGCAACCTCCATACTTGAGAAGTAAGGTACCTCAGAACGTCAGATGCAGGGGAGTGGCAGGGAGATACAAGTATCTGATTGTCTTGTGTGCTCCCTGAGGCATCCGGTGGGCCACTGTGAGATACAGGAATAGATGGGCCTTTAGATCCAGTTAAGTGGGGCTCTTATGTTCTTATGAGTCTGCAACCACCTTCTTCCAGGATGCTATGGATAGGAGGTATGTGAGGTATATGTATATTGATCCACTTCCCGCTCAGTCAAGTGGGAAGCAGGTCATCAGTTTCCTTACCATGTTCTGTTGTGTGATTTTTGCAAACCTGGAAGTTTGGGACTTCTGGTTCTGTTTGCAGGGACCATACAAACAAAGTCACCCCCTTTCTTTAGCACACCGCTGGGGCATTGGTGGACCCAAAGTAGCATTGGGTGGCAGACCCAGTTGTGCCACGCCTGGGTATAAATAGAGATGAAGAGGGAACATACATATGCCTTTTTATCAGTTTTTCATTTCCATGGATTTGTGCATGAAAAGGCCACAATTCCATAATGTTTGGGGGAGGATCCTGATATGTCTTCTGGGTCCACATTCATTTTAACCAGGTTTGCACAATATTAAAAAATATATATGATGGTATAAATTGCTATCAATATAGCAATATTTGTGAAATTATGATCCTGTGATATACAGTGATGTGAATTTTTTTTCCTTGTGTGCAGCCCAATCCTAATCACATCTAGCCTGAAGTAGGTCCCACTGCTCTTAAACTGATCCTTTGGGGCAAGGTTTGCTGAGAAAGAGAAAGCCATACTCAAAGCCTATGTTGAAACGCATCTGCCATTTTGCTGTCCATTCCCCAACTTGGAGAGGTCCTTCTGGAGCTCTTCACAATCCCTTCTGGTCTTCACCACCTGGAAAAGTGTTGTGTCATCCACAAACTTGGCCACGTCGCTGCTTATCCCTGTCTCCAGGTCATTTATGAACAAGCGGCCCCAAGACAGATCCTTGGGACACTCCACTTTTCACCTCTCTCCATTGTGAAAATTTCCCATTGACCCCCACTCTCTGTTTTCTGGCCCTCAACCAATTCTGAATCCACAAGAGGACCTGCCCTCTTATTCCCTGACTGTAAAGTTTCTTCAGCAGCCTTTGGTGGGGAACCGTGTCAAACGCCTTCTGAAAATCCAGATATATGATATCCACAGTTTCACCCACATCCACGTGCCTGTTGACCTTTTCCAAGAATTCTAAAATGTTTGTGAGGCAAGACTTACCCTTACAGAAGCCATGCTGACATTCCTTCAGCAGTACTTGTTCCTCTACGTGTTTTAGGATTTTATCTTTCATGAGGCTCTCCACCATCTTACCTGGAACAGATGTTAGGCTTATTGGCCTGTATTTTCCAGGGTTCCCCTTCTCCCTTTTTTAAAGTTTGGTGTGACATTGGCTCTCTGGCACCGTGGCTGTTTGAAGGGACAAGTTGCATACTCTAGTTATCCCTGCCAACTAACCAAGAGGCGCTTTTTCAAGTGGTGCTCCTCTTATATTGAGCAGGGGGAGAGTAATCATCCCTCTTCACCCCTGTGCAGTGTCTTTTCTAGTGGCTGTTGCTGGGGATGTTCTGCATTCTTCTTTTCAGATTGTGAGCCCTTTTGGGACAGGGAACCACTTAACTTTATTATCATCATCATCCTATATGCTTTGTGATCTTTGTGTTGAAAAGCGGTATATAAATACTTTGATTGATTGATTGACTGTTAAGAGGTCAGCAACTTCATTCTTAATTCCTTGGTAACTCTTGGGTGGATGCCATCTGGGCCTGGTGACTTATTTATATTTATCAATTTGATTTAAAACATCTTATTTATTAACAATTATCTGACTTAAATCCTTATATTAGTTAGGAGATGCCATTCGGGCAGTGGTATCTGCCCAAGGTCTTCTGCCGTGAAGATGGATGCAAGGACCCTCTTGCTAGCCAAATTTTGGTGTCCTACGTCCAGATTAGGATTGTGCCCTCAAATGCGGGCATAAGCATCTTCTGCTGGCTTAGACTGCAGTTAAGATTGCGCTCTGATTTTCATATATTCATATAAAAATATGAAAGGTTTTAGTTGCAAGTGTTGCCTAGCACTGAGATCTGGTAATTTTGAAGACAGCTACTTTAAGAATTTTAATAAAAAGCCGAGACATCACCCTGCCTACAAAGGTTTGCATAGTCAAAGCTATGGTTTTCCCAGTAGCAATGTATGGCTGTGAAAGCTGGACCATAAGAAAGGCAGAGCGCCGAAGAATAGATGCTTTTGAATTATGGTGTTGGAGAAGACTCTTGAGACTCTCCTGGACTGCAAGGAGATCCAATCCATCAATCCTACAGGAAGTCAAGCCTGATTGCTCCCTGGAAGGACAAATACGGAAGTTGAAGCTCAAATACTTGGGCTACCTCATGAGAAGACTCTTTAGAAAAGACCCTCATGCTGGGAAAGATTGAAGGCAAAAGGAGAAGGGGGCGGCAGAGGATGAGATGGTTAGATAGTGTCATCGAAGCGATGAACATGAAATTGGGTGAACTCTAGAAGCCAATGGAGGACAGGGAGGCCTGGTGTGCTGTGGTCCATGGGGTCGTGAAGAGTCGGACACGACTTAACGACTGAATTACAACTTGGAGAATTGTCTAAATGGGAATTCATTTTTTGTTATTGTTGGCATTAGTATCAATTTACTCTGGGATGCTTTCAGATGGTTCATTTTTCCTGTTACAGATTTGATAAATCACATCTTGCCTGAGGTGTAACTGAGTAACAGTCGTCTTGCCAAGTGCAAGGGAGTGGCCACAGGATGCAGGCATCTTGTTGTCTTGTGTGCTCCCTGAGGCATCCGATAGGCTACTGCGAGATACATGAAGCTGGACTAGTCGGGCCTTGGCCTGATCCATTGGGCCTGTTCTTAGGTAAGGTCATACCTAATCTTGACTAGCCACCAGTGTTTTTACCTCAGAATGCCAGATGCAGGGGAGTGGCAACAGGATGCAGGCATCTTGTTGACTCATTTGCTCCTTGAGACATCTGGTAGGCCACTCTGAAATACTAGATGGGCCATTGGCCTAATCCACTAGGGCTCTTCTTATGTTACGTCTTTACCTATTCCTTGCTCTTCATAGTTGTCTTCCCATCCCCACCCCAAAACTCACAGAGGAAGCTTGCTTAAGCTCCCTTTATATTTCATAGCATAGACCCATGGAAAACCCCTGCAATTAACTGGAAACATTTTGTACAAATCTTTGAAAGATCAGGTGCAGAAACTGAAGATCAGAAACTAAATTCCTTCATGCCATCTCTAAAGCAGGGCTGGAGTTTACCTTCATATGTTGTCCTTAATCTGTCCTATTGCTTGCTGAATGTTGAGTCACAAATATTTCCTCCCCCCACCCAACCATGACAATCGAATACAAGAGTACTTCTAAACATTCACAGAGTTTCCTTTTCCTCATCAGTGTAGGAGCCTAGCAAGCTCCTGGTCTTCCAGATTTGCAGGATGGGACTTCAAGGCACAATAGAACTGCAAACCTCTACTAAAATATTGTGCATTTCACAATCCCCATAATCCTTCATGCTACTAGAGGAACAGCAGGACACATTAATAACATAAAAATGTAAGAAGAGCCCTGCTGGATCAGGCCAAGGGCCCATCTAGTCCAGCTTCCTGTATCTCACAGCAGCCCACCAGGTGCCCCAGGAAGGCACGAGACACAAGACGCTTGCATCTTGTTGCCACATTTCTCAATGCGTAAGAATTGTTACCTTGCCTGAACCTTAAAGATAAAGTTCCTTAAGGTTTCAGCACACCGTGAGCTAAAAACAATGAGTGGGTAAAATGCAGTTGTGGGTCCTTTCTTAGGTAGTTCTGGTGCGGACTGTGCAACACAGCAGCAGATCTGCAGTTTTCTACCCGCAAATCAGCTTGCAAATTTCAAGTGCACGGGCAAAGAATTGCTTTGAACATCTTTTACCAGCCTGCATTCCAGATGCTTTTAGTATCATTATCACCCATATTGGTGTCCCAACATCACCACTATTGCTGTGATGAAATAGATGAAGCAGAGACAAAGTGTGAAGACATAACCCCAAAATCATTTGGGAAAACCAGCCAGGACCTGCTAAGATATATCAAATGCCACATGGTTGGATATGGAGTTATGGAGTCGACGGGCTGATGAGATAGTAACTACTTGGGGGTTTTGTTTGGTCTGTGTCTTTAACTATAAGACAGAGCATCATGGTTTCCCCACGACCAAATGGTCTAGTTGTGACCGTAGGGGGCAGTGCTCATCTCTGTTTCTAAGCCTGTAGAGCCGGCGTTTGTCCAAGGACAAGCTTCCGTGGTCATGTGGCCAGCGTGACTATACGTCATAGCGCATGGAACGCCATTACCTTCCCACTGAAGTGGTCCTTATTTATCTGCTTGCATTTTTAGGTGCTTTCAAACTGCTAGGTTTTGCAGGAGCTGGGACAAGCAACGGAAGCTCACTCCGTCCCGCAGTCTTAAACTCCCAACCTTCTGATCAGAAAGCCCAGCAGCAGTGGTTTAGCCCACTGCGCCACCATGTAATAAAGTATATTATACTTTATAACAGATTACCAGTAATATAACTCCAGCATAATGGTAATATACTTAGTGAATTGGCCCCCAGAAAGCTCCAGCGTAAAGCGCGTTTGGACCACTCTCTGAATCACAGAGGATGGTGCATGTCTATGTGCTGGCCTTTCCGCCTCCGAGAGTGGTCCAAAAATGCTTTACACTGGCCCTTGTGCTGGCCAAACTTCGCTGGCCTAACTCCAGGTTAGGATGGAGTTAGTATCATGTTAGTATCATGTTCTCCTTTCCTGATAATTATCCCCCTTTTTTCCGTCTATTCAGACATTCATTGTTGTAATTCTATTTGATTTTCACTTTAAAAGAATGGAAAATCAATGAAAGAGAATTACCATGGAATGCTGACCTTTATTATGAGATGACACAAGTAAAATATGGGCAGATTCCCCCTCCCCACCCTTCCTCTCCAAACATTTTAAGCTAGCAAGCATCACTCCTGTAAAAGAAACATAGGCAGTTTAAGAAGTCCGTTTACAATGACAGGCAGTAAACAATTAAAAAAATGGGTGATAATATAAATATATCCAAAGGCTTCATTTTACATAGGGTGAATCGCGACAAATAAACCTGTAAAAAAGAAATTACAGACCAACCAAAATCAGTCAGCAAGGAGAACATAACAAAATTACAGAAGACAGTAAATTTGCCATTTGTCACTGGGCCAAGGCACATAGTTGTTTTATGCGCAGGCAAAAGTTCAATCATGCTCTTTGGGCATGAAAGGGGCTAAACCCCTCAATTTATCCCTTGCCATCTTTAAATTGATCTTTGAACTCTCCCAAATTTTCAGGGTGCAACACTCTTAGGTGTTTCCTTGTTCAGCTTCCTGAGCAAGGAAAGCCTTACTCTGCGGGTAATTAATCTGTGGAACTCCTTGCCACAGGAGGTGGTGATGGCATCTGGCCTGGGTGCCTTTAAAGGGGGATTAGACATATTTCTAGAGGAAAAGTCCATAATTGGCTACAGGGAATGATGGGTGGTGCAACCTCCTCATTTTAGAAGTAGGCTACCTTGGAATGCCAGATGCGGAGAAATGGCAATGAGATTCAAGTATCTTGCTGTCTTGTGTGCTCTCTGAGGCCTACAGTGGGCTGCTGTAAGGTACTGGAAGCTGGGCCTTTGGCCTGATCCAGTGGGGCTCTTCTTATGTTCATATCTCAAAATAGTTACAGACAAGCATGCATTTTAAAAACAGGATCCTGAACAAAAAGAGGTTGAATTTTATAAATTATGCAAATCTTCATATAAGTGTTTATAGGGAATTTACTCAGGATCCTAACCACAAGAAATATGGTCTAATAACCTTCTGAATTACAATAGGTGTGCTCATTGTTATCTTTAGGGCCAAAAACCTGCCTTAAGGACTAGAAGTTTGGTTCTTGTTAATAAATTCTGAAATGGCTAAACTTCATCCTGAATGCAATCTCTTAAACGTTGTAGTGTGTACTATGCTTAGATGTTGGGAACAACATGGCTAAAAATGCTATAAAAAGGCAATGCTTTAGGCTTCAAAAGCATTTCCCTCACCAGGAGTGCAATCCTTTCCACATTTACCTGGAAGTAGGTTCTGTGAACCATTGTAGGATTTACTTCTGCTTAAACATGTGGTATAGGGTTGCACAGTTGATTACAGTCCATTTTATGCATTGCAGTTGGATATATGAATTTTGATGAGCTCTGCATCTGAAATGGTGCGAGTCGTCTCTGTGATGGAAAATGCGGTGTCCTGGTCACATGCACAAGTCTTCATATGGTGGTGAACATACATATGTGAAGCAAATCTGTCTGTATGCTTCTCTTTTCCAACAAGGAACTGAAGATGTAGGGCAGACAGTGGTCCTATCCATTGTAAGTTAACTAGCCATGCTACCTACTTACACCCATAACTGGATGTAGCCTGTGCCCCAAGATCTGGATCAAACCCTGCCATTTGGCAGGTTGAGCCAAGGATGACCACATACAAGAAAAAAAGAACACAACTCTTGTTTTTAAAGCATTGACTAATATGGAAAAAAAAAAGATCTGGAGAAAACCCTCTCCCCAAGACAAGCCATTTCACCTGTTAAAACAAATTTCACAATCTGGCCCTATCCTTAAAAGTGGGTGGTTGAACTGTGTTTCCATTGAAGTGAATGGGGCCCAAACTAGTAAACTGAGCAACTTACGGGCCACCAATTAACTGCAGTGTATTGTAAAATCACTACTTTAACTGCAATTAGAAAAAATAAGTTTACAAAAATGAAAGCGACATACATATTCCAGACGGTTTTAAGAACATTTGCGTTAATAGACAAATGTTTAAATTTTTTTTTTTAAAAGGCAAAAAAGTTGAGTATGTTTTCAATGATCGTTGTACAGCAGGTTGTGTAAAACAGACTGATGGTAGAATACAATGTGCCAGTACCGTCTAGCTTTATTCAGGTATAGGCAGGATGAGTGTACTCTGTAAAAAAAAAAAATTAAGATTCTATGTCAAAAGTAGTCCAAATTCTCCATACACAAAAAGCTGAATTCTTCAACTAGTATAAAATATGAACATTTGCAGTTTACCCTGCAAAGTCTCCCCTTCTACATATTTCTATCTGGGAAGGCATGAAGTGAAGCAAGAACCCCTGAAATCTGGTGCTAAGATTTCACTGCTTTTGTGCATAAATTTCCAAGTACACGTGTCCTGGTATCTGCGGAGGATAGGTTCCTAGGGCCCCCGTGGATACCTGAAACCCTGGATAAGAAGGAACCTATGTTAAATATAGGGTTCTCCGATCCACACACCCCCGGCAAGATTTTTTAGTGAACCAAAGAAAGAATAAAGGAAGGTAAGGGGGGGGGGCTCAACCTGTGGATAATTAAAACCATGGATATGGGATCAGTGGATATGGGGGCCCACCTGTACATCTTTGCAATCATAAAAGCAACATTTGTAAGTTTGGGGAAATTCTACTCTGCACATAGTATTAGTGTCTTTTTTTCTGCAGAACTGTAGTACGTACATACCATCCTGTGTATAAGTCTCGTAATTCCCTCTTTGAAATGGAGCTTACGTAAGTCCAGCTAAGTAGTACTCAGCACATTTTTTAAAAAACACTAAACAGCTGGGTAGCAGCCATCAAGAGTTCTGCAAACACTTCTAACCTATGCAGATGTGGTCATTGCATCAAGCTGGCATGCCAAAAGTATACTTTACACATCCATGTAATGTGGACTCCAGCTTTCAGGAATACCAGAGTTCAATTTCTCAGTTTCCCTATAAAAGAAAATCAGCCCTGAAACGAAGGTGATCAGCTTTTAATTTGGAAATATTTACCTTTTAGATCATCTAATTCAGGAAATAAGTAGCACAAATTGATTTTGGGAACCTCTGTATTAATTCTCTTCAGATTTTTTTAAATTATTCAGTCCAAATACATTGTGTGGTAAAATGGGACAATCGGTGGTTCAAAGGCAATCACTCCAGTCCCAAAGACTTTTGCAAACACACTGTCTAGTTTTTCCTACCTTCCATTAAAAAAAAACCATACAACCAACAAGAAAATATTTATTATTTGTCAACATTTTTTTTGGTACAGAGTTTTATTTCTGCATTTACCTTTGGCACCTCTTCTAGCAACATTTATGCCCCCCTGTACCCCCAACCCCAAGTGTGTTTTCTTTGACTATGTGCTCAAAAGGGAAGTTATTCATTCTGAAATATTATGAACATCTTAAAGCAGAAGTATCCGCTTTAAAAAAAACACCCCCCAAACCCATTGCATCCATTGTGCCACAGAAGTTTGCATGATACTTAGGAGTACACTGAATTTTCCAGGTGTGTTTTCAAACAGTTGTACAAATACATGTACAACAGTAGTACAAATCCTGTTAAATAAGACACAGAAATATCAGTTGGCTTTACTTGTTTCTAAGAACTTTTACTCTGTAAAATGTTTGGTCACTCCAAGCTATAAGCTTAAATCACATATCAAAGAACACAGGCAATAAAAGCCCATCTTGATGCTAGGAACATACAGTTATCAGTACAAGCCAGACAAAATCTAGTGGTAATTGAGTCCCCTTTTCAAATAAAGTTCTTAAAACAGAAAAGTTCCCATCTTGTAGCAGAATAAAAATGTTCTGTATCAAAATCTTTTTTTTCTTACAAGGTTTCTTTTAACCAGCCTTATGTACAGTGCAGAACTTCTACCACCTGCAGTAGTTTTTAGCTTTGGCACAACATGGATGATCCAATCCTTGGGATATATTCCAGTCCTGGGGTTGTGTGTGTCCAATTTTTTTCCCTGCTTTCATTAAAGAACAGGCATCCGCCTTCACAGTAAACCTCCCTTCACAGTAAACCAGAGCTCTTGGATTCATATATTGCTCCCCTCCTGCTTTCCCCTGAACTGCTTTCCCTTCACCATGTTTGGCAGCTAGAAAGGAAGTAAAATGTATGTTGTGCACCAGTCAAGCAAAAAAAAAAAAATCTTCATTTCCCAGGAACCTAATAGCATCGGTCACCTGCAATCACAATACACCAGCAACAAATTTCGTAACTTGCTACATGCTGATCTCAAATCTTTACTGGCAAATACAGAAGCACCAGTCCCATGGTTCAAATTCAGCACAATGTAGTAATACAATCATAAATTAGTACAAATAAGATGTTTATTGGATGAACTGCATAAACCTGCAGGAGTTTCACTAACATAAATGGGATTTTAAATCCCTTGTGGCATTCAGTGCAATTTGTTCACCCTGTATTATACACAAATATTTCCTAGTATGGAGAACTAGTGTGTGTTGTATTGATTTTCCAGAAGCTGGGCGGGGGGGGGGAGCCACTTGGAAAGGCAAAACACAACAGGAAGTCCTGCTGCTTGTCTTGTCACAGTGCTGGTCACGGCCTTGCAACACATTGTGCTTTTTGACGCTATCTTTTTAGCAGAGTCAGGGAAATTGGGCTGTAAACATATATGTGATGAAACACTATCCCGCAGCACTGTCAAGCCAAGAACGCTTTGCAAACTCATACTTAAACAGAGCACGCATTCCAATGCATGCAGGCGTCATTTAATCAGTACTAAAATGCTTCCACTCCTGGAAACAGAAGTAGCTTGGGTCCCACAAGAAACCGTAACAAAATTAAACAGTCAATCTCAGGCCACTGTGCTCCATGCATGGAGTAGGACTTTCTAAAGTGGAATGGGGAGAGGTCACCACTGACTTGCTTGGTTCTTGGTTGGCTAAGGTGTTGGAAACTGCATGGACCATGTGCTTTTTCCATTGGGTGCTCTTAGTGGGCCAATGGCCGGCCCTCTGTCCCATTTGCTCTTCATTGGTGTTACAAACCAAAATCTTATGCCTGCCTGTGGTTTGGTTGTCAATCAAAAAAACCTGATCACACACCTGCCTTCTAATTGATCAACTCAGTTTCAAATACATTTAC
>JAJKFI010000024.1:8449332-8512351 GCA_029204185.1 Lerista edwardsae
GTGTGTGTGTGTGTGTGTGTGTGTGTGTGTGTGTGTGTGTGTGTGTGTAAAACAGGGAAGTATCTGACTATAGTTTTGTCTGATTTTACCTCCTCTTGTTTCTCCTGCTCCAAGAAGATCAGTAGCCAATCACTGCAGCGAAGGGAGAGTGAGGGAAATAGTGCTTGTGAGGAGAACCTGTAGCTTGCCTTGGAGACACACACACACACACACACACACACACACACACACCAGAATAATGACACAGATAGCATTAAATTGCTGTGGAATTAAATATTCGAACACTAGGGGAAAAAAACAGGTTTTTACCTTGCATAAAAAGCATAGCAACTTCAGGAAGCAGTAAGAATTAGCACTTAAAAAACTTGCAAAATGACATGAAGAAACAAATGTAAACCACCTCAAAAGATCCTTCGATACAAAGGTTTAGGATTATACCATTTGCAGCAGTTTAAGATTTCAAGAGGCTCTGCTGTTTTGGGAGTTGAGTTACCAAGAAGAGCTAGCAGCAGAGCTGACAAAAGTAAACAATGAGCTCTGCAAGCACTAAAGACTATCTGCAGATGCTTTGCAGACAATCCACAGGCAGCTGAAACCTCTGAACTGCCCTGACCCTTGACTGACCTTCTGACAAGGCAAGGAGACAATTTACAGCTCATTTATTTGCAAACGTTTCTCCTCTTATAGATGGTTATCTACGGTACTTATAACCAAGACCTCATGCTATTGAGACTCCATTTTACAGCACTCAGGAATCCATCTTGGAAGAAAAAAGATGGGTATGTGCTAGTAGCTGCTAATTGCAAATATTCTCATGAGAAGATGCATGTGTCATTAGACTGTGTCAGGGCTTAACCACGAAGGAGCTGGGCCTGTTAATTACAACTTGGCAGCAGCTGCACATTTCCAGAAGGGAGGGGGTAAACTGCTCCTGGATAGGCCTTTTGGCCTTGAAGGTTCTGTGGCCCAAGATTAGCTAAAGCAGTGTAGTGGTATTCAAACCTTTTAGACCAGGACCCACTTTTTAGAATGGCACTCGTGTCGGGGCCCACCGGAAGTGATGTCATTAACCAGGATGCTGTGGAAGGAAGTGACATCATCAAGCAGGAAGTGCTGTCATTGTAACATAATGACACTCCTGGAATGCAAACGGGCACTCTTGGGCTGCAGTAATTGCACAACCATGAAACATCCCTGACAGAAAGCAAGATTAGACAAAATATGATGTAAAAGCACTGAACTAAAAACAAAACTTAAAAAAAACCCTTACATGAAAATTCAAACTGTTAACACTCATAAAAGGAATCTAGCAAGAGGAAGGTCTGCAGTTTCCACTGATATACACCAACCAAAGTCAGGAAATGCATGTATGGCAGCCAAGCAGACCATGCGATAACTCAAAATAGGCACAGTTTTCACTTTCTGGAAGCAGTTAGTTCCATTGGGAGACCAGACAAAAATGTTGCCAATTTAATTCTACAAAGTGTGTCACTGCTGAGTTAATACATCAAAAAGTATTGTCAATGTTAAAAACAGTATTTTTAAAATCCGGTCACTAGATGCCTCTTGCTTGGACTGGGTGACAGATCGGTTTGTGTTAAGTGCATGCGAGTAAACAGAATTAACTGTTGCAGAAGTTGATGAGCTTCAGAAATCAAGGTCTACAGCACTCATCAACATGATACAAATTTTAGTTGCTGATTTTTAACACAATCATTATCCTCTTCTTTAAATAATAACTGTTTAAAAAAATTGCATGCCGTGACATTTTTAGTGCTTTTCAGTGAGATGAAAAAGTTTAAAAATTGCTGGGTTGGAAGTTTATTCCAAAAAACTTATCAGGTATAAAGGACCCTTCCTGCAGTATATAGGTGTGTCCCGGTATGCACGGGGGACAGGTTCCTGGGCCCACTGTGGATACCTGAAATTGTGGATAAGAGGGAACCTATATTGTGTATTCTTCCCTACCCCCACCCCCGAGCAAGGATTTTTTAGCAACCCAAAGTAAGAATAAAGAAAGGTAACGGAGCCCCCAATCTGTGGATAAGTGAAACCACAGATATGGAATCTGTGAATACTCCCGTCCTGCACAGAGTGGTGGCTCAGTTTTTCTGCACATGCTCAGAATCTGTGTTCCCAGGTGAGACCAGCCTGTTAAGAGCTCTTAGGGTTGGGTTTAGGAGCTAAGCTTTTTTTATTTTTTGCTCTGCTTTCTGCATAAATATCAGTTACAAGAATCTTAACCATGTCTTAATCTTTGCAGCTTTATCAGATTCTTGGTGGGGGAATCCTGGTTCAACTAACTTTGTGGTACTAACCACAAAGTCAGGGCTCAAGAGTGCTTGTTGCCAGGGCTCAAGAAGAAAGCGAGTTGTAAGGCTTGAGTGCTTCTGTTCCCGTGAGTAGATGGGATGCCAGAGTAGATGGGATGCCAGAGGGTTTAAGGACTGATAGTCACAGTGTGGTGGCAGTCCACCTTTCAGATCAATTCAGCTAGTCTGTGGTCTTTTCAAACCAACCTATGACAGATCCCTCAGTTGGCCTGGTAAGATTTTGGTTCTTTCCTACAGAACCGCTGAGTGTGTGTTCATGTGTGTGGGGTCATAATGGTGTTGTGATATCCTGCATATTAATAATCTATTAATTTATGCCAATAAAGGTTTGATGATGATGATGATGATGAATAATCTATTAAGGCGATCTGTCTATAATCTATAAGCTGATTTGTCAATTCAAACTTGCAATGCTACAAGTTTGATAAACCCTTCTCAAAATCCATGCGACAAGCAAACACTCCTCATAAATAATCTGACACTTTAAAAATCCGATGTAGCATTGATACCTCTGACAAAGAACTGTTAAAAAAACAACAACACTGAGCATCTTTGGCATTTTTGCCACAAGATGTGGTGATGGCATCTGACCTGGATGCCTTTAAAAGGGATTGGACAGATTTATGGAGGAAAACTCCATCACCGGTTACAAGCTATGACAGGTATGCGTAGTCTGAGATTAGCTGGTCGCTTATTAGGAGGGCCTGATAGGCATTTTTTTCTGTCATCCGAATTGGCCATGGATGGCAGTTTTGTTTTGTTTGCCTACCCCAGACTGATGAGGGAGGGATAGGTGTTCAGTAGGTTACATGATTTACATTTGTGTTTAATAAAGTTAAACCCCAACCTCAGTCTGGTGTCTTCCTTGGGGATGGTGCAAGGGTAATAAGCTACCTTAGAATGCCAGATGCAGGGGAGTGGCAACAGGATGCAGGCATCTTGTTGTCTCCTGTGCTCCCTGAGGCATCTGGTGGGCCACTGTGAAATACAGGAAGGTGGACTAGATGGGTCCTTGGCCTGATCCAGAAAGGCTCTTCTCATGTTCTTATGTGGGACAAGATCTCCAGGAATGACAAGATGGGTTACATCAAGGCCATTGGGTTAGATGTACCTCCTGGAAGCTCTTTATCTGGTGCACGTGATAACTAGACTCTCTTCTGCCCTTTCAGCAGTGTTGCTTCCACTGAGGTGCTGGGAAGGAAAGACAGAAAGACGCCTCAGAAGGAAAGAAATGCACCTAGCGGTACTTATTATTACTGTGGCGAGATTAGTATATGCACAGATGTGGAAAAGTAATGAAACCCCAGAGTTAGAGAATTAGATAAACTATATGCTGTTGCTGAAATGGGTATCTTGACGGAGAGATTAAAAGATGGAAATCTGTGCAAGACAGAAAATTACTGGAAGCCTTTTTATGATTGGATAGCCATACAATCAAGAATGCGTTAAGATGTAATGTAAAGAATATTTTAAGGTAAATTAGATTAGAAATACTGCTATCCCAGGACAGTAATCCTTTTGTGTTATCCGTAGTGTCCCCCTTTCCCTATGTTTAATACTATCCTATAGTGTATCTTTGTCTTAAAATCAATAAAGTTTTTATATAAAAAAGAAGGAAAGGAATGCTACAGAGGAAGACGCAGACAAAGATGGGTGAATGAGGAAGATGATGCCAAGATGCTGGGACAGCCTAATTATCAAATAGGCCATTTCATCAGCACTGTTTCTGTTGAGGTGTCACTTCACAGACCACCTCTCAGCTGCTGAGCTGTGAATCGATGCTATGGTAGAAGTGCCACTGCTGAAAGGGTGGTCCTCGTGATGATCGCACTCTCCCATATTTTGAAAATACGGCTGAGGTTTGCGCATTTTCTCCTGTCGTTTGTATCTAATGAGTTCCTACATGGTAACTAAGTGCTCATTTCTGGACATCGTCTGCTTAATGACATCATTTCCTGCATTAATCAGGAATGCCACTTCCTGCATTAATCAGCAGATGCCAAGAATGCTATTCAGCTCACTATATGAAATGAGTTTGACACCCCTAGATTGTACCATCAGAATAATCCCTTAACTTTCTGCTGTTTCCAGCAGGCCAAACTCAACAGATTAACAAGATACTTAATGGAACAAAAAAAGGCACACTAGACAAAAAGAACAGCTCTCATACAGGCACAAGTCTTGTTCAGAATAAACTATGAACTCCCCCTTGGCTGTTGCTGAGGAAACCTAAAGACACTGTCCTCCTAAAAAGAGATCCAATAGAATGGGGGCACAATCCTAACCTGGAGTTAGACTGGCACAGTTAGGCCAGCAAAGTTTGGCTGGCACAAGGGCCACTGTAAAGTGCATTTGGACCACTCTTGGAGTTAGGAAGGATGGTGCACATCTGTGCGCTGGCCTCTCTGACTCTGAGAGTGGTCCAAACATACAGTACTTTACAGTGTCCCTTGTGCAGGCCAAACTTTGCTGGCCTAACTGTGCCAGCCTAACTCCAGGTTAGAATTGTGCCCTAGGAAACATTGGGTGCTTGACCTTCAAGACCCTATTTACGTCTTTTCTGAGGTGGAACAATCATGAGGTGATCTCTTTCTGCAATTTCCACTGTGTCCTGAGCATTTAAGATCACAATTTACCATATTCTATACAGCACCGGTATTCAAATGTTTTAGACTGGGACCCACTTTTTAGAATGGCACTCATGTCGGGACCCACTGAAAGTGATGTCATTAACCTGGAAGTGATGTTGTGGCAGGAAGTGACATCATCAAGCAGGAAGTGCTATCAGTGTAATATAATAAAATTACACCCCTGAAACACAAATTGGCATTCTTGGACTGTAGCAATTGTAGAACCATGAAACATCCCTGCCAGAAAGCAAGATTAGCACAAAATATGATGTAAAAGCACTGAACTAAAAACAAAATTAAAAAAAAATCACTTGAAAATTCTAACTGGTAATACTCACAAAAGGAATATACCAAGAGTAAGGTCTGCAGTTTCCAAGATGGCTGCTCCCAGCTTTCCACAGCCAACCTGACATCAGGTCATGATCCACCAGGTGGGTCCCAACCCACAGTTTGAATAACACTGCTATACAGGGTCACATTTTTCCTGAATTTGGTAAAAGCTGGTGATATTAAGGTGCGTATTTATAAGACTTCATGAAAGTTGTGAGAAAATGTTGCCCCATGGCGACTTTTTTAAACTTAAAAAATGATAATGAACTGGGCCGTAGTCAGGAATGGGCAACTTTGGGTAGCACCAAAGAACAGCCTCATGTGCTAGGGGCCTACATCAGGTGCCTGTATTTTGTCCATGTGGAATTAGTGAAATGAACATGAATGGCATCAATCCATAGCTGGTGTCATTCTATCCATAGCATAGCTTTGGGGTTTTTTTATATTAGCAGAAACTGCCCCATGTAATTGCCCGCTTTCTATTAAAACCATGATGATGAAGAGCTCCTTTAAAAAATACATACACCTTGAAATTCTCAAGAGGCCAATCCTATGCATGTCTGCTCAGAAGTAAGTTCCATTATAGTCAATGGGGCTTACTCCCAGGAAAGTGTGGATTGGACTGCAGCCTCAGGGTTTTAACAAGATAAATCTGTCTTGTCAATATAGTGCCTCACATTTTTTTCTTAAGTGCTATTCCTGTATTACACTTTTGATATGGCAAAAGTGTAATAAAGATATGGCACAACACGATTCCGCTATGCCATTTTTATGATGAATG
Source organism: Lerista edwardsae (assembly GCA_029204185.1). Taxonomy (NCBI): domain Eukaryota; kingdom Metazoa; phylum Chordata; class Lepidosauria; order Squamata; family Scincidae; genus Lerista; species Lerista edwardsae. Next base: position 8,455,407 of record JAJKFI010000024.1, read on the forward strand.
CCCTCACACATATCCTCACTTAGTGATGAGCAGGTATTTACCATGTCAGATGAAAAACCTGGGTAGAGAAATATTCCCAAGAAATAGTCACTATATGTGCCTGGCTAAAAAAAAAAATAGCCTTGCAATGACTTTCCCATCACACACACACACACACACACAGGGAGAGGAACAATGCCTAACTGGCTGCTCTCCATAAGCGCCGTTTCAGACCGTACCCTTGTAATGCTTGACAGGCTGAAGGAGAGCATCTTTAAGCATGTTCAAACAAGACCCAGCTGCTGTGTGCAGTGTTGGGAGAAGGGCTTGCATAGCAGAATGCAAGGTGGATGAAACACTAGATTCCTGCAAATAAAATCACAATTCAGAAGTCAGACATCAGCCTCTGAAGGCTATGGAGGAAGGGTCACGCCAAGAGGGATGAGAGAAGAAGATCCTAAAAGAGCCCAAGATCCTAAAAGAGCCCAATTATCACCTGGGGTGAAGACTGCTTCCATTATTACCATGAAGGCTGGTTCAACTAGCTGCTTAATCTCACTCATTTCAGCTACGACTGCAAAGGCAGAAAAATGAGACATTTATGAGCTGCAAACATGATTTAGCAACACCTAAAACCAGAAAGACAGGAAAGGTCATGGTTCAAATCATTTACAAATTCAAGCACTGGGTTCACTGGCAAAAATGCTTTTAAAACGTTATTTTTCAAAATATCTGTAAATGCCATTTGGAAGGCAAAAGCTTAAGTGATTTTTTTATATAAAAAAGATTCTGACCGACTCAAAACGATGCTTTGATTAATTGGGCAGAAGATTATTTTGTTTTTAAAAAATACAGTACTGTATACAGTACTGTATTTTTTTTTTGCAGGTAGCCACTTAACAGACACTTCCCCTTCTCCCTCAAATAGGAGAGGAGACGCACATATTTGTTATCTAAAAACAAAGTATGCTTTTTGCTCAGAACTATTGCTTGGATAACTCATATGAATATAACAAATCAGCCAACTGAGGTAATTGGACACTCTAGCAAATGCTCTTTGCCTTCAGGTTAGACATCAATTTCAAATCCAGGTTCCTAAGGCAGGCCTTAGGTTAGCCATGTTCAACCACTGTGCTCCAGCACATTGGCGTGCCATGAGAATCTGGGGTGGGGAGGGCCATTTAGGGCCATGGGGAGATCCGAGCCCCCCCCCCCCATTGGTGGCAAAGTTTGCCTTGTCAATTGTCAAAAAACAATAGTGTAGCCTTGACCATTTTAGTGCCTCGTCAGTGTGCCGTGAGATGAAAAAGGTTGAAAATCACTCCCTTAGGAGAGCTCCTGCTAACTTCTCAGCTTTTTGGTTATTAAGAACCTTGATCAGTGATGGCGAACCTATGTCACGCGTGTCAAAGGTGACACACCACAACTTTTGAGATGACACACCAGCATTCACCAACACCTGACAAAAATTGATTTTTTCTACTCATTTTTCATTTTTGTAATTATTTGATGTTTCTTTATATAATACATAGTACAACAAATGATTGGACTGTATTTTTTGTTTAAATAGATGAAGGATAGTTTCTCTTTTGTTGGGAGGGGGTGTTGACACGCCAATAGGGTCAAGCTAAGCATTTCCGAAGTTTTGACACACCAAGCCCAAAAGGTTCGCCATCACTGGCCTAGATTGAGCCACTGCCTTCTACTCAGAGCACGACTTCTCAGGGCCATGTCAAAATGGTACTGCAATGACAGACCACAAACACTAACGCTACGTAGGGGTGTGTGTTTTTTGGGTGGTATTTTTTCCACAATTCCTTGATTAAAATAGCAAATTGTGGTGTGATGTGTTTTTATTCTACATTCACAATCCCAGTTCTCATTTTTATTAATTTTAAATGCTTTAAAAGCGTACTAGGTAGGTGACTCGGGTAGTGTCAGCAGATGCAGCCACAGTATTATTTCCAACTGGAAAAGTAGTGCATTTTAATTTCTGGAAATATATTAAACGCCAAAATGCAGTGTTCCTTGTTTTTATTCAAATATTTTAACCGCCAAAAGGTGGTTGTTAACGCCCAAAAAGCAGTTTTCAATTAAAAAACCCACTCCTTACTAGATGGTGATCTCTCCTCTTGAAAGCATCGTACGAAGTGAAATAGTCTTGATCCTTCTATCTGCTCAATGTTACTATTCACAGAGTGACTTACTCAGAGCACCTAGACCCAGTTATCTTAAATTTACTTGGTGCAATTCCATATTGCTTGATATGAACCTTGTCCTGATCACATTTGAGAATCCCTGCTCTTCTAAACCAGGGGCACCAAACTGGCACCCTGCAAACCCCAGCCAACCCCCATCATGATTGACATATGAAGCAGCCTTATACCAAGTCAAACCTAACCTGCTCGGTACAATCCATTCTGACTGGCACTGGCTTTCCTAGGTTTCAGAAAGATATATTTCCTAGTCGTACCTGGGGATGCCAGGGATTTAACCTGTGACTTCCTGCATGCAGAGTATGTGTTCTACTACTGAGCTATGGCTACACCTCCAAATCCCCCTCCGATCCTTAAGCCAAGGCAGCCCATCAGAAAATGAATTGTCAAGCTGGAAACTGCCAGGGAAGAAACTGTGCATGGTGGAATGATGCTGATCTGGGCACTAATTGCTGATTCACCAAGCACTAAAGACCTATGTCAATCTGGCAGGCATTTCTCCCAGGACAGGAGAGGCCATCAACCAGGTTCTTTAGCCTGCAAGACCAGATTCCCTCGCTTGATGCATGGAAGAAAATATATTAATTCCAGAGAACATCCACCTTCCAGAGGCTGAAGGATGTGGCTGTCAGAGTTTAAAAATAAAGCAGTTTGTATATTCTTTGAGATGGCCCTTTTCATTATAGAAACATGCTAGACAAAATTCTTGATGCACAGAAGCAACTCTTATCCTACAGTTTCAAAAGGGACACACAACTGAAAAATTTTGGTGTTTGCTGCATTAATGGTTCAATATAATGCACCGATTAGGTTTAGGACAAAACATCCTTCAGCCTCAAACATAACTCCTTGAAGACAGAGACATTCAACGTGACTTCTGTAAACCTAGCACGCAGGCTCATATGTAACAGATATTCCTTTCTTCCACTGTCGTAAAAAAACAAAAGGAACCTCAAGCAATCCCACCCATTCCTAGATCTTTTCATTAGCATCCTTTACCCCCCAACCCATCTTGTTTTCTTCTTCTTATGCTGGGAAGGAAGAAAATTGCAACAGTTTTGTAGTAGGAATACTGCAATAAATTAAAAAAAAATCTGCATCCTTAAAAGATTTCGGAATCAAACATAAGGCCATTAAATACAAAGTCCCTCTATCAGCGCAAACATGAAAGAGTGCTGAATTTGAGGTGGGCTTTGCAATTCCAACACTTAGCAGTTGCTTTTCCATCTATGTTAACCAAGGAGCAAACAGATCTTTGCCATAGAAGCTACCTATCATTTTCCCCCTTCCAAACTGGAGTGAATTCTAGATGATCACTAGAACCAGAAGACTAGCACCCATCACAGGGCGCCAAAAAGCAAGATTATGTTCCCACAACCCCAAAACTTACATGTCAGTCTGATTTTGAGAATTTACGCCTGACATGTCGAGGAGGTTCCCAATTGTCACTGTCATCTGTTTCTTCATCATCATCTTCATCATCATCATCTTCATCATCCTGGTCATCCAGCAGCTCCTCTTCCTCCTCCTCCTCCTCGAACAACTCGAGCCCCAGGTCAGCTCTTCTCTGCCTGTCCCCAAACCACTCCCTGACTTGTTCATAGCCCATGTGTGATTTGGCAACCAGCTCATCAAGATCCTGTTCGTTAAGAAATTTGTGTTTCAGGTAATAATCCTTAAGGATCGCTTTTCCAGTTTTAAATTTGATGACTGGTGCTCTGTCCCAGTGTTTGATCCGTTTGTTTGCTCTTGCTCGTCCGCGAGGCCTTCCTCTTCCTCTTCCCTTTGGCCTTCCTCGCCCCCTCCTTCTGGAATGGCCTTGACCGTTCATACTGCTTGCATTGGGCCCTTGGTAGTAGTAGTACCATTTCAAGCCACCATTTTTCCAGGCATAACGAGTGTCTCCAAACCAACTAACGATCTCTGGTCGAGGAAGCCCAGTTTCTTCAGCCAACTTGTCGTACTCCTCCGACGATGGCCACTGAGTCCGAACAAAGGACATTTTGAGCATATGTAACTGTTCCGGTGACTTCTTAGCGGGCTTTGCCGATTTTTGTGCTCCTGCTCCTTCCCCCCCGGATGTTTCTGCAGATGCTTCCTTTGAGCTACTGGTATTGCTTTCGTTTAATTCCTCACCTTCGTCCTGTAGGGCGCTGGCTTTCTTCTGCTCCGCAAACCAAGTATCGATCTCTCGCCTAGTCAAATTGGTTTCCGACTTTATCCGATTCAGCTCGTCATCTGTAAGGACAGGATTATTGTGGAAACTCTCCTGAAGAACTTTAAGTTGCTCAGCTGTCTTTTCTTTGACTTTCTGAGGACTCAGATCAGAGGCATTCCATGACGCTTTCTGCTGGAGCGGGATCATTGTCGGGGGCTCATTCGTTTCGTCACTCGAATCGATAACAATGGTGCAGGAATCATTGCTGAGATGATTGTAATGGTTGTGCTTCGAATTCCTCTGGTTGTACCTCGTGTCACTGAACCACTTCTTAATCTCCCCTTTCGTCAGTCCCGTGGCTTTCATGAGTCTGATTATTTCCAGATCGTGAGGGAAATGGTTTTTAAGGTAGCTGATCTTCAATTCCGTCAGCTGCTCCTTCGTCTTTTTCGCCCGAACCCCAACGGTATCAGCCGTTGCGACCACCACTTCGGATTTGGTCAGCTGAGGGGCTGGAATGGCAGCCACTTGCTTGGTTTCGGTGACAGGCTGCGTAGCCTGGACCTGCCCTTTCTGCAGCTGGGCGTGATTTGGGACACCGGCCACCGTCAAAGCTATGGGGGCGGTCACTGGAAGCGTGCCGGCGCCCGCAACCTGCGTAAGAACCAGTCCCGGCTGGCCAACTATTTGGCATGTCTGCAGAATGGAAGGCAGACCATTGCTAGCTGTTGAAATGTGGGCTGGAATCACTGTAATCGTTTGAGGGACAGTATGGACAGTGCCGTTGAATTGCTTCCTCCTTGCTTCTTCGACCTCCTCTGGCGTCCAGCTGACCCCATGCTTCAGACGCTGGGCCGAGAACCAGATTTTGATCTGCTCCTCGGTATATTTAGCTTGCGTAGCAAGAAGTGCAATTTCCGACACAGTTGGGTAAGGAAACTTGTTGTAGGTGCTGAGCAAGAGGGAATTGTTGTCCAAAGCTGTGTTGTAGGTTGGAATGCTATTGATAGGGATCAAGACCTTGGAAATCAAGTTGGAGTTCTGGGCGGAGGCTATGGTGGTGATCACTTGCGTCGGCTGAAGAACTGCAGCAGAATTCACAACTGTGCTGATGGTTTCCACAGGCAATGTACTGGTTGCGTTGGAGTCCAAAACTGCGATTGCTGGTTTTTCTATTATTTCCTCACAGTCGGGGTCAGTTTCCGTATTTTTCTCTTCTGTGGGACCATCTTCTGCCGTGCTGTGGAAAACCGCAATTCGCTTTGTTTCGCTCTTGTTTTTCATCATTTTCATAATAGGGGTTTTGCTAATTGAGATGCCCGACGAGGCAATTTCAGAAGCCTCCAATTCTTTGGCCTTCTCCTCTTGCATAAAACTCCCATCAAAAGTAAGATCGTTCACCGTTTGCTCAAAGATTGTCTGGTTATTACGCTTTACCATGGTCAACTTAAAGTTCTCCTCTCCGGGGTGGTATTTTGTGTTATGTTCCGAAAGAGCATCGTATCTTTTGGTAACAAACTTGCATTCAAGGCAGACATAGGAAGAACTTAATACGACATTGGGGTGCTCAGAATCCACATGGAAAGTAAACATATTGAGATCTGGAGTCTGAAATGTGCAGTATTTGCATTCATAGCCACCTTCAACTTTCTTCTGCTGATTGTCTGAGTCCACATATTCTCGAGAGTCCTCATCACTCGAGACACTTCCTGCTGGTGTAATCACAGGTGGTCCTTCTTCAACATCAGATACCACTTCTAGGTCTGCATCAGGCTCACTTGTTAGGACCATGCAGGGAGTGGTAGATTTTCGCTTACTTGCCATTCTGTTGGCAGTGAAAAATACCACAATGGAACCACTGCCAATACCACCACTTTGGGCTTTCTCAGATGCTTCTTTTACTATAATGGCTTTTGCTACAGTGTCAATGCATGGTAATTTCTCAACCTTTATTCTATTAGCAACATTTTCATAGTGCAACCATCTAAGAGAGTCTCTTGCAGCCTGAAGGATAAAAGAATGAGCAGCAGCTTCTTAACATCTGCATCTGCCACCTGTGTTAAGGAAAAAAAAAAAGGAACATTTAGATTTTTTTCCAGGGAAGTGATGCTATTGGATTAAGCCAAATGGCTTTGCTCCTCTCGAATAGTATTTTACTCTTGAAACTTTCAGGGTGCAATCCTAACCTGGAGTTAGGCTGGCATAGACAGACCAGCAAAATTTGGCCAGCAGAAAAGCCACCGTAAACTATGTTTGGACCACTTTGAGAGCTCAATCCTAAACTGGAGTTAGGGCAGCATAAACTAAGCCAGCAAAGTTTGGCCAGCACAAGGGCCACCATAAAGCATGTTTGGATTTCATTTGGAGTCAGGGAGGATGGCTCACGTCTGTCCAAACATACTTTACAGTGTCCCTTGTACCGGCCAAACTTTGCTGACCTAACTCCAGGTTAGGATTGTGCCCTTAATCTGGCTACCAAAGCAATACCGTAGCCCTATAGCTTTTCAGCCACGTACAGCGCCCTATGAAGGTCTCAATAAGCTTCCTGTTGCTGCTTGTCTATAAAAAATAGTGGAGTTGTCAGGCATCTGGCAGGCCACTATACCTGACTAGTGAGCTGTATTCAGTTTGGTAGGACAGCCAGTTGTGCAAAGCCTATCCTAAAAGCTGAATGTAGAAGCAGTGGTGGTCCTGGCCCTGTTTGTGTCAGGACCATCAGTGTCGCCACCACCACCCCACAGCCTCACCTGGAAGTAAGTGATTCCAACATGTCACCACAATAACTTCCACCCACTTGCCTGCCCGTGTTCCACTTTAAATACAGCGGGCAAACGGAAAAACTCCGCTGCCCACCTGCCTGTTCAAAGCCAAATGGAGCAGCTGTTTGCTGGCTCTGTTTGGCTTAAAAAATAAGGGCGGGGGAAACACTGCTACAGGATAGGATGGTGGTATATAGAGCAGCCATATTGAAAATATGGGAAGATGGGATGCTGGAAAGGGGGAAGGATGTGTGATTATTTTGCTTGTGGCAAGGCTGTAAGTAGGCTTTGTTCTTTCTGACTCAGTTCGCTATTAGAAAATGACTTGAGAAATAACCCTACTGATTGCTTCATTCATAGGAAAGCAGCAGGTTCTGGCATAACAATGACGGCACTTCTGGCCATGACATCACTTCTGGTGGGTCCCGGATAGACTGGCATTCTAAAAAGTGGGTCCCGATGCTAAAAGGTTTGAGAACCACTGCTCTAGGCTATCAGGCAAGTCGCTGTTTATACTGTTACAAAAACTGAGCGACTAGACAATTAACAGGAAGAAAAAGCTAACACTAATGAAAACAGTGGAGATAGGGGAATAGTCTCATACAGACAGTGGGATAAGGTCAGGAGACTACTGAAAAGGTCAACAATTACGTGAAGTGAAGCAGTCTCACTGAAGTCATGTTTAGCAAATTACTACAATGTTCAGAGTCGAAATAATATGGTTTAGACATTTGCATTTTTTTTTTTAAAAGACAGGTAAGGTTCTTATACTATCTCTTCTGGATTCTGTGCAATTCAAGCTCCAGAATAACAGCAGCCATGTATCCCCTCCTGCTTGTATGTACTTAGAATTATGATGGAAAGATTGCAGCTTTAATATTAATTTAAGAACATGGACTGTATACCCTATCTTTCCCTCTTGTAACAAACTGTCCAAAACAGATGACAATGTAAATTTTAGCATATACTCAATAAAATACTAAAAACAACCCCCCCCAAAAAAAAGCACCACCAGAAAGAAGAATAGCAGCAAATACCAAACATCACAGTGGAAGTGCTAGTCAAAATGCTACCAAGATTAATCTGTGTGTCCTGTAAGATTCATTTTTCCATTTAATGTGAAATTTACATGGTATGTCATTTTCTATCAGTTATAGCTATAGTGAAGGACAGCTATCTATAGTAACAGTTATCTGTTCTTTAAGATGCTTTAATTCTTTTTAAGCAAGATTCTTTAAAAAGGCAAATAAAATATTGTTGGTTGCACTGTGTTTAAAACGTGCTATAATCTATCCTTTAGTTTCACAACTTCCAGCGCATCTTACAATTAGCCCTGCCAAGAATTTAAAAAAAATTACTAAAAACAGTAGAGAAGGTAAAAAAACCCAACAACAACCCATAAACCAGAAGGAACATGAATAGATCAAAAAGTTATTGTGAAAAGCCAAATAAGGTCATTGTCTGGCACCAGAAAGACATAAAATGTGGTGCCAGACAGCAAATTTCCCTGCAGAGAGCTTTCCACAGGATGCCACAACCAAAAAGACATTTCCTCTGGCTGCCACCCACCTACCCTCAAAGGTGGCAGAAACCAACAAAAGGAACCCAGAAGATTACCTGAACTTGGGCAGAATCATATGGGAATAGATGGCCCTTTAGATAACAGAGACCCAATCTATAAAAAAATTCAAAGGGAGAGTGGAAATCTGTGTAAGTTAGTTGCAGCAAACACAATAAAGTAGTGCTTGAGTAGTGGTTCTCAAACTCCTTAGCACTGAGACCCACTTTTTAAGAAGGACGATCTGTCCAGGACCCAAAGGAAGTGATATCATGGCCGCAAATGCCATCATTGTGGCGCGAGAGCCTGCTGCTTTCCTTCTCTGTGGCATCGCCCCCTCTGCACTTGTGAAAGAGCAGGGCCATCTGGCCAAGTGCTCAGGAAAGCTCAAATGGGAAATAAAAAGGTAGTTCTTGGGAATCTGGGAATTCTAAGGAATATAACATTGTGGATTCAGGCAGTGGGATGCCTCCAAGATTCATGTTCTAAGTGCATACTTTCGGCATCAAATCTACATTACAATCAGCACAAATTCGTCAACAGCCACTTCCCTGATCCTCTAAGACAGTGATTTTCAATCTTTTTCCATCTCATGGCACACCAACAAAAATGGTGCTAAAATGGTCAGTTTTTTGTCAGACAAGGCATACTGCATTGCCAGCTTTGGTGGGGGTCACGTCCCCCAACAGCTTTATTAATAAATATATCTCCCCCAAACTCCCAAGGGCACACCTGCAGACCATTTGCAGCAAACCAAACTAGCACGACCCAGTGTTTGGAAACCACTGCTCTAAGACTAGAAAGAATCCCTCTAGGCAAACAGGAAGAAAAGTATGAGCAAAGTGGAAGTTGGGTCTTATTTTCCTTTTAGCCAGTCTGTGCCACAAATGGCTACAGTATGAGGGCAAGCAGGGCAGAGTGAGTGAGTGAGTGAGTGAGTACATTTGCCGACTTGTTTGCAAAGTTGAATTACTAACTCTTTACATGCAGCATATTGTTTCCCCATAACTAGGGATAGTTTTTTTCAGTGATCAACACAGAACGCTAAATAATTAGAGTTTTCAGTAAGGGATCAGGAGAAGGAGTGGCAGAAACAGGAGGAAGCTTCCTTAAACTTGCATGAACACGCATGTTCATCTTTCACAGTGCACGCTGGGGCAACTTTAATGGAATGTGGAAGTAGGAGTTTCTTGACGCTCCAAACAGCAATCAAGAGTGCAGCTTGGGAGTTTTTGAGCAGGTTATTTCGGGCTAGGGTGTGTGCGCCAGTAATTGCTTGCCTTTGTAGGGCCATTCACACTTATTTCTTGCACTGTTTGTACAGTTTGCAATGAAAAACTGGGATAAAAACACATAACACTACAATTTGCTACTTTAATCAATAAATTTTGGAAAAAATGTAACCAAAAACCCCCACCCATCACCTTATTGTTAATACAAAGGAAAAATGCATTGCCCTCATTATTGAAACTATCCATGCTTTTGTTCCTCCTTCTGTTTCAAGCCTTTGCTTCTCATGACATTCCTTGGTTCCATTCCTCCAACTCTCAGCCAACCAAATGTCTGCTGCTCCATTGAGGACTCCTCCCTCACTGCCCTCTACATGTTAAACTCCATCTCTGAACGTGTATATACTTCCACTTCTCCCCCCCCCCTTTCCTCAAATTCCTCCTCGGAACTTTTCCACGTGACCTTCAGCTTATCCTCTCAATCCTTATTCACAACTGTGTCCAAGTTTTAAGCAATCAAAAGCATTCACTTTTTCCTTTCCTTCTTCTTCACGGCCCTGTTTCCCCACTGCTTATTTTGGTGTGACTACATCTTTATACGAGACATTATTGTCTAACTCTCCAATTGCAGGAATTGGGCATGGCATGATAGTGTGTAAAGTGAGACTTTCTGTGGTTGTAATATAGGTCCAGTACAGTAATTCCCAACCCAAAGGGGTCACGCACCAATTTTCAGGGGTCATGAAGAGCTTGGGACAGCTCTTAAAAAGCTGGGCACCATCAACTTAGAAGCTTCATTTTGGCTAGGAAAGAAGCTTTCCCATTAAACTGCCACTTGTGGCTGCGAGGGAAAGTAGCCTTGCTATGGGCTTGTTTTGGGGTGTGTGTATGTGTGTGATAAAGGCAGGTGGGTTCCAATGCCACCAAGACACTCACACTTCAGATTGCCTGGAAAGTGGAGATACTAAAATACAGTAGAGTCAAATATTGTAGCTTAGTAGCAAAACCCATGATGACTGTAAATAAATAGGTACATACCAAGTCCTGAGCTATGCAATGAAGTGTGCCTTAAGTGAGGCTGAAGTGTTAGAATGCCAATATAGAAGGGGTCCAATATGGAAGCTGTATTTGTGTTTGGGCTGCAAATATCACAAGGAGTACCTATGGGTTCAAGTACAGCACGCCAGGCCTCCCTGTCCTCCACTAGCTTCCGGAGTTCGCCCAATTCCATATTCATCGCTTCGGTGACACTCTCTAACCATCTCATCCTCTGCCGCCCCCTTCTCCTTTGGCCTTCAATCTTTCCCAGCATGAGGGTCTTTTCTAAAGAGTCCTCTCTTCTCAGGAGGTGGCCAAAGTACTTGAGCTTCAGCTTCAGGATTTGTCCTTGCAGGGAGCAATCAGGCTTGACTTCCTGGAGGATTAACTGATTGGATCTCCTTACAGTCCAGGGAACTCTCAAGAGTCTTTACTTCTCCAACACCATAATTTGAAAGCATCTATTCTTCGGCGCTCTGCCTTTCTTATGGTCCAGCTCTCACAGCTATACATTGCTACTGGGAAAACCATAGCTTTGACTAGGTGAACCTTTAGCTAGTGGAGGACAGGGAGGCCTGGCGTGCTGTGGTCCATGGGGTCGCGAAGAGTCGGAAACGACTTAGTGACTGAACAACAACAAATGGGTTAGTTACTAAGGCTGTGAGCTATTCCTATCTAGGGAGTTTAATGTGAAGAGTATTGCTAAGTAGATAGGGATGGTTTTGTTTGATGATCAACACAGAATGCTAAATGATAAATTCTACTGAAAAACACTACATAAAATGAAATTTAGGTCAAAATGTGAAAAGACACTGCTTTTGCTTATTTTGACAGAGTCTGACACTAATTTAGATCCATTTTACAAAGATAACACCACTTGTTTATTTTTGAAACAGTTTTGAGGAGTCCACAAATAGATTTCAGTAAGGGATCAGGAGGAGGAGTGGCAGAAACAGGAGGAAGCTTGCTTAAACTTGCATGAACACGCATGTTCATCGTTCACAGTGCATGCTGGGGCAACTTTAATGGAATATTCTAAATGAGAATTTCTACTAAAAGCACTACATAGAACAAAATTTAGGTCAAAACGCAAAAACACACCGCTTTTGCTTATTTTAAAGATTTTGACACCAATTTAGATCAATTTCACAAAAATAATACCATATTTGTTTGTTAAAGAAGTAACAAGCACCAAGACTGACTTCGTTATAGAACAATGAGGGAGAAAGAGACAAACAAGAAATGGTCCTCATAATACTATTTCAGCAGCAGTTGACAAGGAATCGAGGGGCTAGATTGATCCATGCTCAAGGTGGGTGGTCTGCAGAAGATTCCCCACACCCTAACACAGGGGCAGAACACTTGACAAAACTCTGGGTGTTTCCACGGTTACAGAGCCACAAGGGGGAATGCTGTAAGCTGTCAGTACTGTGCCAAATATCCAGCATAACCTAGACCAGTGATGGCGAACCTTTTGGGCTTGGTGTGTCAGAAATTCAGAGAATTCGTAACTCAACTCCGCTGGTGTGTAACCCCCCTCCTGCCAGAACAAAAGACAAAACACATAGCGCGCACTCTCTCTCACACCCCCACACGCGCACTCTCTCTCTCCTACACGCACACAGAGGCCAGCAGCAGCAGTTCTGCCTTGTGTGCTTGCTTCCCACCTCTCTCCCTCTGCGCATGCGCCCCAGGATTCAGAGCGCTCCCAAGTAAGTCGAAAGAGCAAAACCAGCCAGCCCCCCTCCCTCCCAGACACCTCCTGTTTGACGCAACCTGTTTCCCCCTGGGATTGTAACCTCCCACACTTCTTTAGCAGAGCCCCTGCCGGCCTCCCAGCTGCTAGCAAGAGCTCATTTGGGGGCGGGGCTGCTTCTGATTGGCACAGGCTCAGGGAAGCAGTCTTTAAGTGCCGGCAGCTCCAGCGGGGCCGCATGTCAGCAAAAATGCGTTGGCGTGTCAGCCTTGACACGCGTGTCACAGGTTCGCCATCATTGACCTAGACCTTACTTGGTGGTGTTCTAGTCCGGTGGTCTTCAACCTCTTCCATTCCTGTAAGTTGTCATGACCACACAACAGAGGCTTTGCGACCCCACTGGAGTCCCAACCCCTAGACTGACCTAGACTTCAATTGAGACTCAACATTCTAGCCATATGCAAATGCAGATTTTTTTTTTTGTATCAAAAGTAGAAAATATCACTCAAGCAATGGTAATTTTTCAGATGTTCGGTGCAGTCAACACTCACAAGCTACATGGGATTATCTCTCGCTGCGTTTTATGGGAGCAGAGAACTGGTAGGATCAGAATGTGGGGGGCACAATCTATACCGCAGATTGTTGCTCCAGACACCCATGTGCCTCTTTGTATCTCTTCAAGACCTGGAATAAAGTTGATAACTGGAAACTCCTGAGCCCACTCCTGCTGCTTGACATAAGCCCTGGCCTCCGGCTACTGCGCTAGATGGACAGAAAAACATGGAATACGCAGCAACAGAACGTGGCAATAGTTCCCCAGTTCTTCCTAGCACTGACCACTAGCGCAGAAGCAGACACTACCTGGAGGCATCAAAAGGCTTTATACCAGCCTACCCAGAGGCTCGGTGAACCCTGTCCAATTTAAGATGTATATACTTTCTTGAAAGTGATTCTCCCAATGTATTCTCTGCCATATAACTGATCATACACTAAAAGTGCAATCCTAACCTGGAATCAGGCCAGCACAAGGGCCACTGTAAACCCCATTTGGACCACTCTTGGAGTCAGGGAGGATGGCACACATCCACGTGCTGACCTCTCTGACTCTGAAAGTGGTCCAAACATACTTTAAGGTGTCCCTTGCGCCGGCCAAACTTAGGTGGCCTAACTGTGCCGGTCTAACTTCAGGTTAGGATTGCGCTTTTAAGCTGCAATCTTAGGCAAACTAATCTTGGGAGTTAACTCCCATTGAAAACAGAATTGACTTAAACACACATAGGATTGTATTGGATATAAACGTTAAACCCAAAGTAGATTGCCTATTTGATACAATCACTTAAAAACTCATCCTCACATACTTTTTCCCTCCCTTGGGCATGTGGGCAAGTTATTGTTTGCCCCACTCTTACTACGATTTACCTAGTCTCACTGATGAGCATTACATTTTACAACACAAACAAAAAGGTAAGAGTTTTGCCACTAAACTTATAACCTGAAGTTTGACAACAGGGAGAGAACAGAGAGAAGGGAAGAATGCACAAGGCCAAGGATCAACATAAGCCTATAAACACAGAGATACTTTTTCCGAGCTGGAGATTAAGCAACAGCTCTTTGAAAAAAGTGGGATTTGAAGAGGAGTAAAGAGCATGTCTGTGTATATACTATATATGTGATCTAGAACCGTGGTTCTCAAACGTTTTAGACAGCGACCCACTTTTTAGAATGGCACTTGTGTTGGGACCTACTGAAAGTGATGTCATTAACTTGGATATGGTGTCATAGCCAGAAGTGACATCATCAGGAAGTGCCGTCAGGGTGACGTAATCAAATGCCATTCCTAGAATGCAAACTGGCATTCTGGGACTGAAGCAACTGCACAACCATGAGACATCTCTTACAGAAAGTAAGATTCAGACAAAATATTAAGTAAAAGCACTGAACTAAAAACAAAATTCAAAAACCTCACTTGAAAATTCAAACACTCATAAAGTGAATCTAGCAAGAATAGAGTCTACAGTTTCCAAGATGGCTGCTCCCAGCTTTCCACAACCCACCAGACATCAGGTCCCGACCCACAGTTTGAACAACACTGCTCTAAGGTTCAAGTCATAAGAGGCAACTAGAAGAAAGAAGAGCAGCTGAAACAGTAGGAGGTGGCTGAGCTGAAGGAGCCAGGATCAAAACTGGCATTAGGGAAAGAGTAGATGTGGCAAGATCATGGCACATACAGGGGTGTGCTGGTTGCAGAAGGATGTGAAAGCAGTGTGATAATGGGGCTGAAAAGAGTTTCAAGCATGAGGCCATTTAAGACCAAACCCCACCTACTTGATAAGTTGTGAACAACCTTTGGAAGGACTTGGTGCTAAAAAAGACAGCAATTGTTTAATTCTTTTTTGTTTAATAACCAACGAACACTTTATAGCACACTACTGTATTACAATAAAGTAATACTTAAGGTACAAAGAGCCATGGTACACAGACTAAGGGCACAATCCTAACCTGGAGTTAGGCCGGCAGTTAGGCCAGCAAAAGGGACACCATAAAATGTTTGGACCTCTCTCAGAGCCAGAGAGGCCAGCACACAGACACGTGCCATCCTCCCTGACTCCGAGAGTGGTCCAAGTGCACTTTACCATGGCCCTTGTGCCAGCCAAACTTTGCTGGCCTAACTGTGCCGGCCTAACCCCAGGTTTAATTACCTCCCAGACCTTGGAGACAAGTAAGCAAGAGGCAATTAAAATACAGATGCCTCACCTCTCAAAACCATGCATCCAGGCTGGAAACTTTAAAACCTAAGCAATAAACTAATACTAATTGAGGGAAGACTTCAAACTGCTATAAACATCAATCAGTCCCAGTTGTCACAACTGAGATATCTCAGAGGGGCCTAGGTTGGACAAGAAGTGGAAACAGTGTTACCCTATAGATGAAGAAATACACAAAATCCTTAGTGTGGCATTCGTCGTGAATAGCTTAACAAGCAATTGATGGAGCAATAACAGAGATGGTAGACAACTCTGAGTACTTTCTAAAGTGTACCCCAGAAGTGTATAACTGTTCTAACAAGAACAACTAACAGGATGCAAGTCCTTCTGGCATAAGCCATTTGCATCCTTATGGCCAATAAAGTCTTTAAAAAAAATAAATCTCCAGAGCCCTTTTCTTCCATGCGCCAAGCAGAACCTAGTGTAGAGTCTGGGAGCCCAAGCCCTGAACTGTACATCAAGCGTGTGGACGGAGGCAGGGTACCACAGAGAGACAGGTGAGTGATTTTGGCAGCAGAGTTCTCGATAAAGAATTGGGGACTGCGCTACCACAACACAGGAAGGCCAGAGAGAATATGATTGCAGCTGTCAATGTGAAAGATGATCAGAGTGTGAACAACACCTAGGACATATTCCTAAACTGGAATTATGCCGGCACAGTTAGGCCAGCAAAGTTTGGCTGGCACAAGGGCCACCGTAAGGTATGTTTGGACCCCTCTTGGGGTCAGGGAGGATTGTGTACTTTTGTGTGCTGGCCTTTCTGACTCAGAGAGTGGTCCAAACATGCTTTACGGTATCCTTTGTGCCAGCCCAACTTTGCTGGCCTAACTGTGCCGGCCTATCTCCAGGTTAGGATTGTACCCTTAGCCAGCTAGACCCAAGACTAACAATGCCCCCTCCCACTGGTAAACCGTCAAAAGGCCCTGCACAGAGGTACCTACCACTGAGTTCAAGTGTGCTTTCAGAGCTGTAGGACCTTCTGCAATTCTATACTTGTCTTTAAGTCTCCTCAGAGACTCCAGCTTTTTATGTCCATCCTGCTCTTGAGGGTGGAAGGAGGAGTGTCATCAACCACACAGCAAACAGGGCAGAGATCAACACTCTGAAAATACAAAACACAATTATCAATATTGCTAAACACCAGTTCATTTCAAAGACAACCTAAAATCCAATACAGTTCTACAGTCACCACTGACTTAACCAAAAAGGGAATGTCTATGCACATCGCACATGATTTCAAATGCAGTGATTTAGACAGTTGGATTTAGTTAGGGGAGTTGAAATCCCCACCCAGGCATGAAGCTAACTCAATGCGCCTTGTAAAATTAGGCTTCCTCAATACAAGCTTATCTACCCTTTCAGAGCTGTGAGAACCAATTAAGACAACCCCGTATCACCACCCTTAAAGAAAGGGAACCACATACATGCAACAGATGTAATTTGGTTACTTTTTCCCTCTCTGTTAAGCACACCCTGCAACAGAGATACACAAGCCACTCCCTCCCCAACTACCATGGGGGGGGGGGTCAGTAGCATAAGAAAGATAGAAAAAGCACCCTCAGCCCCAATGAACAGCACCTAAAATGTTTATAATAGTAGTTCTACAAACCTGGTGCCAGATGAAGAATTTTACAGCATTATTTTTGCAGGCAGGATCTAAATGGAAAAGGAACTGCACGGATTATTACTAAGTTTATTTTCAGTTAAAGAACCTCTCTTCCCATCAGTGGACCTAAATTTTGAGTGCGACACCCCCCCCATTCCTCCACTACACATTTTTTTTTTATTCCCTCTGAATTGGTACAAGGAAAGAACACAGCTTGCAAACAATGGAGAAGCAAACAGCTTGGACCAGAAAGCGCTAGAACATTAAACTGAAGCCTCCTTCCCCCTTTAAAATCTTTGCTGCATTTTTAAAAATAAGCTACTCAGCACTTGGATGTGGTTTTTTGAGGTTCAGCTCATGTTTTGCTCTTCTTCCCCCCCTCCCCGAAAAAGCCCTCCTTGCCCAAACAGCACAAAGAAAAGGGGGCAGGGAGAAGAAAACAGGGCGACCACAGCCACAAGCCCCTTCCTCCACTACTCCAAAAGTGTTGGGAGAACCGGGGGGGGGCAAGGGCGCGGGGGGGGCGCAAGCTTAAAGCACCTCCCAAATTTCGGATCCAGAAGCAACGGCTCCTAGAGGAAAAGGCTTTTGAAGGTTGCATCAACGTCTGTTTGCAAAGCCCGGTGGCCGATCGCGCCTGCACCTCGCACTCCCCGCAAGGAAAGGCAATCCAAGCCCCTACCTTGCAGTGTTCGCCTGCTAGCTGGCTGCCTGCCTTCCTCTGTTTGTCTGCCTCCTCTTCTCAGTGCAGGGCCGCCATCTTGCATTTTAAAACATCTACTGCACTTTTGGGGGGGAGGGAGGAGGGGCAGTGGTGGTGATGCTTTGTGAACTTTGAACCGCAAGGCAGCACTTGTGTGTGTGTGTGTTTTTTGCAAACCCACCTCCCTGATTCACCTTTTCCATTCAGCTTGCAAAGCGCAGCGCAGCCCCCTTCCCCCAGGATATCAGTGGGACTATTGCAAAAACGGGGTGGGAGGAGTGCAGCGGCAGCAAACCGTGCGTGTATCCCGATCACTCATACACAACACAGAGGCAAAAGCAGGAAGGAACAACAGGGAGAGTGCCGAGCCAATCCCAGCCCTGGAAGAGCCGCTTTCCATCCCCTCCCCTGAGTGTGAGAACCCAGGGAGTGGGTGGGGCCGGGCCCGATGTAGCAAGCGGGCGCAACAGAAAGCAAGCGCCTGATTGGCCCGCGGGAGATGTCGCTCTGGCAATAGGGAATTGGAGCACAACAAAAGCGGGGGGAGGGAAAGTGTCTCTGCAAGTGTCTCTTACTCTTGGGAGTAAGTCTCCAGGCAGCGGTGGCGTTCCTAGAGGAGGGACAAGGTGTCAAGTTTTGCAGGAGCCTGAGCTCCTGGGTAAAGCGACCCCTCCCCCTCTCCTTCAGATTTTAACCAGCCCACAGCCACTTTTTTTTTTGGTCAGAGCATACTGTTTTGACGTTTCTACCAACTATATCTCATTTGTTTAAGCATGGCATTGTTAATTACAAATGAGATATAGACAAAACGTCACATTTTGTTATGTATCGCATCATGCCGATTACAAAAAAGATCCAGGTAAAACTTATTCATTTTTATTTTATTGATTTATAGAACTGATTTTTTGGGCCAACAAAAATGTGTGGCCATCTTACTGTAAACTTTGTGGAGACCCCTGATCTAATCTATACATAAGCACACTTGATGTAGTAATCACTACCTGATTAACATGCACATGACCTAGTTACACTCTGAGAATGGATGAGTTCTGCTACAGGGTAAGCAAGGGATCGCCATACTCTTGGCATTAGTTTGAGCATTAGACAATTTACGATGTGGAGATGTTTCCACATATTGTGCATGTATCTTACAGGTGCCCTAAACAAGATGTATCCTGTTGCATCTGGCATTCTACGATAGCTAACCTCTAAAACTGAGAGGTTACATATTATATAGTCATGATGGCTTCTAACCTGTGATAGAGTTCCACAGACTAATTACAGTATAGAGAAATATTTCTTTTTGAACTCTGCTAGACAATTTTAAATGTAGACGCTGGGCCCCCTTGCAGTGCTTTCTTCTGTGAAACTCACCCCTCTGAACTGAGACCACGGTCTTTGATAACTAGCCCCTTGACACCTGCATTATAAGCATGTAACCCTGATCATTGATCCCACTATAAATTGTCCTTTTGTCTCTTGCATGCAGTCAGATTGATGGCGCATATGTTTATCACCACCTCTGTTGGTGTGATTGTTGTGTGCATAAGAGTCTAGAACACCCTGGGGCTATTGTTGAGCGCTTAGGGTGACTCCAACTCATTGGCTCCAGGCTTCCAGAAGATATGGTGGCTTATATAACAAAATTGCTGAGCAGTGAATCACTTGACACCTGTTGCCTAGATGGGAGCTGCATTTACCCCCACCAATCCCTCTCTGAAGAATTGCTATATTGGTTAAGTGTGAATTGTGAGAGAGACAAACTGCCTTACTGCGAGTGAAGAGCATTTTGACCCATCTTGTGGCTCACTCTGTACTCAAAGACTATGATGAACTCTAGCTTAAGCCAACTCATAGCAGGACCATATGTGGATAGTACTGTACCATTAATCTGCAATATTAATCTCTTGCTATATATCAGCAACATTTTTTTAGTCTTTCCCCTTCCAGCTCACTACCCCCTCCCGCGACCACACAAACCCCAGCTCCTTTGCCCTTACCCACATGTCCCTTTTCCCCCTGGTATCACTCCCATGAACATCCTCTGTTACCCTCCCTCCTCCATTTTGTGCATTTACACTTCCCCTTTCCAAGACTTCCTCCCACAATGCTGCATACTTTCCAACTCTTTTTTATCTATCCCCATTCCCAATAATGAGTATTGCATTATGCCCATACCTGTCTTTCATCCTTATTAGTACCAATTTGTTGGAAGTGTGTAAGAGTCCCATGTGTTTCAAAGTGACACGAGGATTATGTATATGAGCAAGCTACAACTGTATATGTATATGTACAACAAATGTTGTCAACCTTTCCCTTTCTGGTTTCAGCCCCTTCTATCTCAGGAATACTACTCTAGAGTGTTCTTGATATTGAAGGAACTTTTCCAGAGATGTGCAATTTTGAAGAGAGACTGGAATACATTGTCCTTTACATTCTAAACTGAACATCAATTGGACATATTTTCTGGAGGTAACCAGTATGAAAGACAATGCATCCAAACTGATAACTGATCTAAATACCAGTCCACTGAATTACAATTAATTCACATTTTAGTTAGCACAAGTGCATCAATACAAAGCTAACAGCTGTCTATGTATATAACTGGCAGAAATGTAGATAAGGATTTCACCAGTCATGTCTATACATTTTCAAGTTATAAACTGTTACAGGTGACAAAGCATCTGTGTTCAGGTAAGTTACATACAACTAAATACACATTTGTAAAGACTGGGTTTGCAACTGTATTTCTAACAGCACAATCCTAAGTGTGTCTTTTCAGAAGCCGGTCCCATTCAACTCAGTAGGACTCTGGGTGAATAGGACTGTATCATTAATCAGCATTATGTGACTGGTAGAAGCAAAACACATCATTCAATTTGTGTTCAATGAGCACAGAAATTTATTTTACTCATTAACCATATTTACATATTCCATAACATTCAGAGCACTACAAAAATCCTAAGAGCTGTATCAAAGGTAGAATTAATGCAGTGATAAAACCTAGATACTGTTGGAAACTGGAATACTAGAGTATTGTCACTTGGTAATAACTATTCAAGATGCTAAGATCCTGGCTTATTAAATACAAGGGCTCAACATATATACATGATTTGATTGAAAAAAGATAAATTAATATGCATTTCAATTTACAGAGGAAGAATTGGTGCAATGTGCAAATACTGATTTTGAAAACTTCAGTGAAAATCCCAAGAACCAGGGACTTAAAAAGGACATTAGCACCTGAGTTATGAGAGAAAATTTTAAAAAGAGAAAGATCACACTGTACGAGACTGTTAGGCACACACTGGCTAGGCCACTTGCCCTCTTTAAAGCTTCCAATTTGCTAGATTAGTTACAATTAATGGCTTCTCTGCTCCAGCTGAGCAAAATCAAGAATATCCAGTCTCAAATGAATTGCCACACCACATGGTTAGAAGACCTCGATTTCTTTCATCATTTCCTGCAAATCAAAACAAATAAAAAAGACTCAAAAACCATTTTAGTATGTATTTCTGTGGAACATCTTTATTACCAAATTATGTTCTATAGATGAGACTGAGCTGTAAAGGATACTCCATAATAGAAACCAACGCACATCTGTGCAACAACACAATTACTATAGACTAATCCACACCCTGAAGACGTAGGATGCACTTCTAGTGCAGGAGGTTGAAGTGGCAAGAGGCAGCACAGAAACTGCTCCATCCCTAGATAGTGAACTGTGTTCACATTTCCTGGCTCCAGGAAAATTTAGGATAGTCAAATCTCAGGAGTGTAAAACAAATGGTCAAACGTCTATGGAGAAGCCAGACGGATTAGTAAATAAATGGAATGTCCTCAACATGGGTCCACGCTGATTCAAATGTGCAATTTTTTTGTGGTTTGTACAATTTAACCACAGTCTAAAGCAGGGATGTTAAATGCAGCCCCCTGTGGGCCAAATGCAATCCCCAGAAGCAATTTATCTCCCCCGCCCCATTATAACTGGGCTCTTGCAGCTTGATAATTGAGTTCTGTCATCTCTTAAAAATATGAACTATGTGAGAACAAAGTGCTTATTTCTGGCCATCATCTGCTTCTTGTAGTCACTTCTGGCCCTCAGCAGGCACCATGAACTTTTCTATGAAATGCCCTCTGTATGAAATGAGTTTGATATCCCTGTCTAAAGACACAACTCAGCTAAGACAGAATAGTAGGAAATTAATACAAATTCAAAATCTTGATCAAATATCAGTAGTACACAGCAATGCATAGGATTCACAAGAAAAAGTTGTGGATAAAATACCATACCTGAATCAGTTTTGTTTTGTCATAGTCCTTGCGATGTCGATAAACACACTGGCTGAGCAAAGCATATAGTTTTTCTAATTGAAATATAGTGTAGTTCCTACTTTTTTCAGTAACAATTTTCAGTAACTCCTGCAGGGGAAAATACTTTTTAAATTCTTCTCCATACATACTTAGAAGCTGAAGCAGAACATTAAAATATGCATCAGTATTATTTCCTAACTTACCATTCTACACTATCCCACCCTTCTGAGTTCTTTACAGTGATTAGGAGGCTTGGCATTGGATTCCAGGAAACTTTGTTGTAATTGCACATGCATTAGACTAACACAGTATCTACTCAGAAAATTCACAGCATTATTTATATTCTAACTGTGATGAAGAAAGGAAATCCTGAGCTTGTCGCAAGGTAGTAAATTAGGGAGGGGCATAATGCAAGACATGTACTTTACAAACCATTTTTTCTGCTAAGTATAGCAGTGTCAATATGCAGTCAGTAGTCACAGCAATCCTAAAGCTGGGATAATGATTGTTTCCCTACTTCATCTCATTTTCTTATTCAGTATACAATAGAAAATTACATACATTAAGCTTTTCATAGTCCACAATAAGTTGTGGTGTTTGCTCTGAAAGAATCTCCATTGCTTTTTCAACACTGATGAGATGCTGCTGTTCCACCTGGAATCGCCTAGCACGTGTCATACGAAGCATGCCTATGT
Organism: Lerista edwardsae; assembly: GCA_029204185.1. Classification (NCBI taxonomy): domain Eukaryota; kingdom Metazoa; phylum Chordata; class Lepidosauria; order Squamata; family Scincidae; genus Lerista; species Lerista edwardsae. Next base: position 8,478,123 of record JAJKFI010000024.1, read on the forward strand.
CTAGAGTTGAAAAACACAAAAGGTGATGACAAAACAATAGTAGTACTGGCGACTAAGGCTCCCTGTTAAAAAGACAAAATGCCAAGTATCAAGGTACTGGCAGTCAGGCGTTACAGGTCTCAAAATTAAATGCAAACTTGACAGTAGTAGGGACTAAAGGGTTGTAATGATTCACTCCTAAAGATGATAAACAATGGCATCTAGGAAGAAAACGGCCTGTTGAGATGAATGTAGTAAGCGTCCTCTTCCCCCAGCAGGGTTACTGTGAGAGGGGTGCACTCCAGTTGATGTCTGACTGCTTTTTGACCCCAAAAAAGATAGAAGCAAATGGGGGGGGGGGGGAAGGAAGGTTGTCACCCAACAACCAGGATCCCCAACTTCAGCAACGGGAAAGGAGTTGCTTCATATTCTTAATTCCTTTCCTGGCTTGCCCCAGTCCCAGGGGAGCAAACACAGCAGTCCTCAGGTAGCGTGTCCGAAGATCTCTCATCATGGCCCTGAGTGACTTACGAAGCCCTGGTCCCTCCCCCTTATCAACTCCACCTGGTCCAGCCCTGGGGTTAAAAGGCCAGCATTGCCTCAGAGTAGGAAGGTCCTCATCCTGGCGCTAAAATGCTTGGGAACCACTTAACTGACCTAGGGTATTTATCAGATAGCAACTCACAGGCTCTGGGCAGTCAAAGGTTGCTGACCACTGAACATTCTATGGTTCTGTGCCAAAAGGCTTATCCAGGAGCAATTGCTTCCTCCCTTCCTGAAATACACCAGCTGATGCCAATTCCTAATTAACAGGCCTACCCCTATCCTAAGTAGAATTCTTTTTGTATCATTTTCTTTCTTATCTGGGGTTTTCTTCATTTTTAAAAATAAAAATGAGACCACTTTATAATCCTTCAAGTGAGTCAGTCAAGCATTCTTCAGGGAATTTTAGACCCTTTGCTATTGTTTTAACAGTACTAATCCTGAACATGTTTCCTCGGAACAACCTTCTAAGGTAAAACTGGATTTATCCTTGGGTAGCAGGAGGATACAATGCAAACCTAAGGTTTAAATCCTATGCCAGACTCATTACAAGTTCATTTTTTAAAAATCACAAGGAGTCAAAAACGCAAGACATACTCCACATGCTGATAATGCAGTTCATGTGATCAGTACATGTACAGTTTGTTGTTGTTGTTGTTCAGTCGCTAAGTCGTGTCCGACTCTTCGCGACCCCCATGGACCACAGCACGCCAGGCCTCCCTGTCCTCCACTAGCTTCTGGAGTTCACCCAATTTCATGTTCATCGCTTCGGTGACACTCTCTAACCATCTCATCCTCTGCCGCCCCCTTCTCCTTTGGCCTTCCATCTTTCCCAGCATGAGGGTCTTTTCTAAAGTGTCCTCTCTTCTCATGAGGTGGCCAAAGTACTTGAGCTTCAGCTTCAGGATTTGTCCTTCCAGGGAGCAATCAGGCTTGACTTCCTGGAGGATTGACCGATTGGATCTCCTTGCAGTCCAGGGGACTCTCAAGTCTTCTCCAACACCATAATTTGAAAGCATCTATTCTTCGGCGCTCTGCCTTTCTTATGGTCCAGCTCTCACAGCCATACATTGCTACTGGGAAAACCAGCTTATGACCTTGGTTGGCAGGGTGATGTCTCAGCTTTTTATTAAGTTGTCTAGGTTCGCCATAGCTTTCCTCCCAAGAAGTAAACGTCTTTTAATTTCATGGTTGCAGTCACCATCTGCGGTGATCTTGGAGCCCAGGAAAATAGCATGTACAGTAGTACACATGAATTGTATTCTTCATTTTTGTATTATATGGTGTTTGGGAAGATAGGCAGTCGTTGCACAGTCTTCTGGGATACCCAGGCATAGACGTGTCCCTGCCATTAATTCTGCTTGAAAATGGAGTGCCGCTTGCACAGAATGGTAAGTACCACTCACATGGGGGAAGGGTTTTTCCAAATCCCAGATCTGGCCCACAGCCCAGGGTTTGGAGATCCTGGTGTAATCTAAAGATACAACCCAGAAACAAAGCCAGCGTAATTCAAACAATACATTTTAAAGTGTCTGTTCCAGCTATCCTGGCATAATCTATGAGGAAGCAGTTTCACAAATTCCTAGCTAGCATTGAAAGAAGTAGGTTATGCTCATTTGGAGAGAATCTTTGAAAATGGTAATGAAAAACAGTTATCTCAGAATGTAGGGAGATATTAAAGCAATTGAAAAAAAAACCTATGCATTAAGAAATCAAATGCTTCTTTGTCACAAGCACTCAGAACATCAATAGATGGCCTTTCCACTTACTATTTGTATCCTTATCCGATGAATGTTCCATGTCTCCATTACATCCAATGCTCTCTTCTGAACATTTAGTATCCTTGTTGCCCTTCTCAGATCTACATTTACCATTATTACCAGCAGCTTGCTCACCCTCATTTTCTGCATCAGACTTATTTTCACAACCAACTGTCTCCTGCTCCAGAAGCACAATTTCAGCTTCTTCCAGTGAAGTTTGAGTTACTTCAGCTTCAGTGTGTTCCATGCTGGAGTCACGATTTTCTAGACACTCCTCTCCATCACTTACTGCTTCATCTTGCTCATCCCCTGGAGCTTTGTTCTCTTTATTGAAATGACAAGTCTTCTTCCGCTTTGCTAGGTTGCCCAGGCACCATCTACTCTTTCTTCGAAGTTTTCTCTTTGATAAAGCTATGGAAAGAGTGTAGCAAACGTGAAAAAGGCTTTAATAAAAGTACATTCATCTTTTCCTATACTTCTCTGCTTTGAAGAAAAAGCAAACAAAGTGAGGAAGAATTTACAGAAAATATTTTAAGTTGGGGAAAAGTGTTGGAGGCATGATTTTTCAGGATACAAGCAAGCTAATGTGAATACAGAGCTTGCCAACAAGCTTTCCTATAAAAGGGCTGTTCGTCTTTTCTGGAGTGATTGTAAGACAACCATATTCTCAGTATTCGTGTCAATTCATGATTCTGAGAAAAAGAGAACCCAACTACTTTTGTGGCTGCAGATATGGTCTCTCTTTCAGTATAATAGGGAGTTATTTGGGTAAAGCAGCTGCCCGCTGTGAAATTCATGTGTATTTCTCCCTGCCCTCATATTGTATTATCTATGAACCATGCATATCTTGGTATTTTCAGGTACATAAGAAGAGCCCCTCTGGATCAGGCCAAGTTCCATCTAGTCCAGCTTCCTGCATCTTGCAGTAGCCCACCAGATGCCTCAGGGAGCACACAAGACAACTAGATATGTGCATCTCGTTGTCACTCCCCTGCATCCGGCACTCCAAGGTAGCCTACCTCTAAGGTAAGGAGGTTGCACTAAACATCATGGCCTGTAGCCTGCGATGGACTTTTCCTCCAGGAATCTGTCCAATCCCCTTTTAAAGGCACCTAGACCAGATGCCATCACCATCTCCTGTGGCAAGGAGTTCTACAGATTAATTACCCGCTAGGTAAAAAAGTATTTCCTTTTATCTGTTCACTCTCCCAACACTCCATTTTAGTGGATGTCTCCTGGTTCTGGTATTGTGTGAGAGGGAAAAGAACCTATCCACTTTATCCATTCCATGCATAATTTTGTATGTCTCAATCAAGTCCCCCCCTCAGGTGCCTTTTTTCTAGGCTGAAGAGCCCCAAACTCTGTAGCCTTCCCTCATATGGGGGGTGCCCCAGCCCCATAATCATTTTGGTTGCTCTCTTCTACACTTTCTCTAGTTCCCCTGTATTTTTTTTTTAAAGGTGTGGTGACCAGAACTGTACACAGTACTCCAGATGTGGCCTTACCATCGATTTGTACAGTGGCATAATATTGGCCGTTTTATTCTCAACCCTTTTTTAATTATTATATCCCAAGCATGGAATTGGCCTTCTTTACTGCTGCTGCACATTGGGTCGACACTTTCATCGAGTTTTCCACTAACACTCCAAGATCTTTCTCCTGATCTGTCACCGAAAGCTCTGAACCCATTAGCTGAAGTTTTGATTTTTTGCCCCAGTGTGCATCACTTTACACTTGTCTACATTGAAACGCATCTGCCATTTGGCTGCCCATTCCCCCAGTTTGGAGAGATCCCTCTGGAGCTCTTCACAATCCTTTCTGGTCTTCACCACCCAGAAAAGTTTTGTGTCATCTGCCACCTCGCTGCTTATGCCTGTCTCCAGGTCATTTATGAACAAGTTGAAAAGCATGGGTCCCACGACGCATCCTTGGGACACTCCGCTTTTCACCTCTCACCATTGTGAAAATTGTCCATTGACACACACTCTTCGCTTCCTGCTCCCCAACCAATTTTTAATCCATAAGAGGACCTGCCCTCTTATTCCCTGACTGAAGTTTAACCAGTAGCCTTTGGTGAGGGACCATGTGAAACGCTTTCTGAAAATCCAGATTTATAATATCCACAAGTTCACCAGCATCACATGCAGGTTATCCTTTTCAAATAGGTAGAAAGAGGACAACCTGCTTTACGCTGTTAGAGCTAGACTTTTTTAGGTTCAACTTTTAGACACAAAATGGTATTTCCAAGGATAGTAGATGCCAATGCTGCTAAGAAGTCCAAGGCTTCCTAAAGAAAATACTATGGGCAGGATATGGAAGAGAAAAAGGACCACTCTACAGATACTTGATCACAATAAGATGTTTTTTGTATATGCTAGCCTTACATTATCTTCTTGCTTAGAAGATATAGAACTGCTTCTAATTGCTTTTGATAGAAAAACTATAAATCCACAAAATGAACACACAGATCAAAGAAAGAAATCCTGATAAAAGTTTACCATTCGAGAGGGAAGGAGAGCTGGAATCCAGAGGTACTGGAGGCATTTTCAGTTTCTCACTGCATTCAGAATCCAATTTATTACACTCCCGGGTAGTATTTTGCTTTGGCATTACATAGTAGTAAGATGGAGCGTATTTTGAGGAACTGCAACCTTTAAAAGAAATGCAAGTATCTTTTCACTAAACTGCACCAGTATATTATGGATGAAAGGAATTCTAAGGACCAGGCCTTTTCTACAAATCCCCTTCCCTTCTATGCATGTGTACACACGCATATATCCCAAATGGCTCGGGGAGGGGGGCTTTGTGAATGAGTTGAATTTACACATGGGACCCCAGATAAAAAGGGAAACTGGCAATTCTTTTATGTACACAATCTCAGCCATTTCTTTAGATAAATAACTTGTTGTGTGACTTCATACAAAGTAAATGAGGATGGTAACACAAACCTCTTTTTTTGCGAGACTCCTGAATTTCTTCACAGAGTTGTTCAAAGTCTTCATCCATTTCTGCCTTAATAATTGCATATGCTGTGTCTCTGAGAGAACAGGCTCGGTGCCTAATGAGACGATCTAAAACACATGTATAAAAAGTGCCTTGCAGCAGCTAAACCAACACACAGTTTCCACTAACTTTAAATTCCTTCTTGTTGCAATATGATATAAACGAATAAAATGAATTGTAAGAAAATGAATTATGTACAAAAGGATAGCTTAACATATTGCCTGCCATTTAACATTTGATTGAGATGCATACAGGGGGCCCACAGAATCTGCAGGGGATCAGTTCCGTTACCCCCTGTGGATACAGAAATCTCCAGATGGCTGAAATTCATTGGGGGAGGGGGAGCAGGGTACTAATGCCACAAAAAGTGAAAGCTTCCCGAACATGACTGGAAGTCACTTCTAGTTTGCAAGGGTGACTTCCAGTCACATTCGAGAGGCTCTCTGAGGTGCACGCTCAGCATCCATGGATGCCAACCCCACAGATAAGGAGGGCCCACTGTATCATAAAAGTACTGGGTGCAAGTTGCAGTATAGTAGGTTCTTACCTCCAGGATCTCTGTCAGGATTATACTCCAATGCATTGCTACAGATCAAATCAATATCTTTCAGATAATCTTTGGCACAGAGATATTGGTGAAGATCAATTTTTGAAATAACTGTTGAAAGGTCCATTGGCTGTTTGATAACTGCAACATAGTCAGGTACCTACAAGTTTAAATAGAAAACACAAGCTTGGAGAAGTTTCTTACTTAGTATCCAAAGACGCTGGCACCTTGTGTTGGTCTTAACGTTACTGAAATTATATTTTTAGAAGGGCATCTTTTGCAATGAGGGTAATGGTAGGAAGTGAAAGGAGGAAAATATTTTTCATTTAATATATTGTGCATTATAAGGTATGTAGTTATCAACTTGTCTAGATGCCTGTTGTATGTTGAAGAGCTAGGGACACTGAGCAGCAAAGAGGGCGAACATGGGAGAGAACCAAGAGGGGAAATGAAGAGGCAAGGTCTGAAGATGGGTAGAATAAGGAAGTGCAGAATGTAGAAAACAAAGCAAGGGCTGGGCAAGCATTCCATAGTATGTACACTCATTATTGCAATATTCTTTTCTGGCATATTTCTTGGTTAGCAATCTCGATATTGTTGTCGAGGAACCTATGTATGCATTCTTCAAAAGGAGGTAGTTTCTATAATTGGTTCCCAATTTTAATTACATTATCTACCTTTCATAATACAGTAATTTCATTCATAGAAACCAGGACTTTTGCTCTGGAAGGAATTCAGAATGAGTGGGATTCGGGGAACATTTTATTACTTTTCCAACGTCATATCCACATTAAAGGTAATTAACACTAGTTAATTATGTCACTGAACCTGCATGTTCCGAGCAAAGTGCCTGAGGTGTTTTAATCCAATATAGCTTGATAAACACAAGAGATGGATATATCCTTTTACCTCATGCAAATCAACTGGTTTTGTAAAGACTCTGAAACGTTTGTCAATGGCAAGCCTGTGGGTTACATTCCTTAAGAAAATCCTAAGTTCACGTAAAGTATCTTCTTCTTGCTCCTCGAGATGTTTGGCCTCCTCTTCTGTCAGCTGCCGTGGTTCAGGTGGTGCTGCTATTGGTAATACTTCTAAAGCCTGCATCACTTAAAACAAAAAAGATTTTGGAAACATTTAAGAAGCCCTTTTGGTTGTAGCGGCATTTTAATTCCACCCTTCCTTCAAGGACCCTCTTTGTATGGCACACGAAATTCTCGCCCTCTTTCCCATTTTATCTTCACAACTCCCCATGAAGTAAGTTAGCCTGAGAGAGAGAAACTGGCCTAAAGTTACCAGATTAGTGACTGAATGGGGATTTGAGTGCAGTTTCCTAAGTCCAATATTGTAACCACTACACCAGAATGGTTTACCACTGAACTTTGTAGCATTTACTTGTATATCCTAACCTGCCTTCTTTTTTGATGCAGGAGGTTTAACAGCCTGGTGAAGAACTAAATCCTCAAAGAATTTTCTTCTCTCTTCATCACTTGGCAAGACAACATTAAAAACTTCTCCATAATCCTTGGCAAATAGTTCTTGTACCTAAAAAAAAAAATATAAGGCTATTAAACAGTACAATACAGGCATGCCCCTGTATCCATGGTTTCGGTATCCATGGTTTCAATTATCTGCAGATTTGGGGGGTCCCCCACCATGCACACCCAGTAACATTATTTAAATGCTTGCCGAGCAACAATGTTTTTGTTTTACAGGGTCACTTTAAGCACATGAACAAGAGGCAGCCCTAACGCTTGAAAAGGCTAGATAAGATCATGGTTAGTCCTGTCAATATTCAGGCTGCTTCCTGGAAGTCTGTGTGGTGCTAGAAGCTCGTATGCTTATAACAACACTGTAGAACGGGTTCTCAAACTGGGTGTCACAATGCCCTGGATGTTGCAACAAATATCTAGGCACACTGTGGAAGGTGCACAGCCAAGCTGTTTGGCAGCACAATTGCAAAGTAACAGGGCACAGCACAGAAGCTATGCTCCAAGTGCTGTGTGTTATTTCGCCAGGTTTTGTTAGCCCTTCTGCCCACCCTCACTTCCTTTTTGCCAATTTTAGGATCTGTTGCAGTTGCCAAACCTAGAAGTTAGTACTAATATTGTCATCACGGTGCACATCACTGCAACATTGGCACTTATTTCCATGTTCAGTGACCAGCAGCACAAGAAGCAGGGTGTTGCTGGCCTGGAATGTTTGGGAAACACTGCTGTAAAGCAAGAACATTTTAGCTTGATAAGCATTTAAATAACACTAATGGAAATGTGGTGGTGGGGTGTTCCCCTATCCATGGTTTCTGTATCCATAGGGGCCCCCTGAAAGGGCTCACCAGTGGATACAGTGGCACGTTTGTATCATGGAGGTTATTCATATGTAAACAAATACAGAAGAATTACAAGTTACAGACAAGATAAACTTTCCACACCTATTAACCTAGGTTTAACTAATGGGAGAAATAATAAATTGTTTCAAAAAAGAATTTTCATGTAAGTCGTAATTTCAACTGGCAATTCTCACATCACAAATTTGTTTTAGAACGTCTCAGTACTTTAGAAATAATAGGACAATTCCGTTCCTTTGTCAATTAAGTAGTGAACCTTTTGGCTTTCTGATATAAAAGTGAAAGTTATTAAAAAACCATTCAGTTCCATGTATTTTCTAGAAAACAAAGTGTAAAAATGTGTCTCTTTCTGAGCTTGCAAATGTGTACAATATTCAGCAGCACTGCAGATTAAAAAGATACCCTATGAACTCACTAACAATAAGTACCTCATTGGGCAAATCTTCATGATCCAAATCAGAGGTTGCAAGCAGCAAAACTGGAGCAAAAGATGGAATGTTCTGTAACAATGTTGTAAAGGTTGCTTGCAATGTGCGTCCAACTGTCTCCCACCATAAGTGAACATGTGGAACATATATTATGCTTGGTGCTGTCCTTTTGGCTTCACAGATTAACTAGTAAAATAAAAAGATAGTTTAGACATGAGGCAGAGAAATGAAAGTTCTTTCCATCTGCAAAGGAAAAAAGGGCAACGTTTGAAGGAGCAACAGAAAAATAAAATAAAACAGACTTCAGAGATGCAAGCAATGCGAGAGATTTATTTTATTGTTTTTATTCCCAACTTATTTTGGCAAAATTGGCTTTTTTTCTGGGGCACAAAACATTTAATAGTAAACCCTTGCAAGTCTCTAAAATTGTTCAACCTGGTCTTGCAATGAATAACTTTGGGAGATTAGTTTTTGGATTATTTTGGTCCCAAAGGGAGCCATGATTTTAGGATAGAGGTGCTCAATGGCTTGCTAGTTAATATTCTTGTAATTTCTATGTTTTTCACCCTTCTTTGGAAAAAAAACCCCAAAGCAGATTTTAGTTTGTGCAATAATGCAACATGTTAATAGCACTGTGTACTTCTAATACCACAACATAAACAATGCTTATCTTTCTGAAAGTGAAAACTTTAAAACTATCTAAAATCCAATTGAATTTAAATTCATTTTCATCTAAAGCTTTCACCTTCTGGAAGCAACTGAATCAAAATTAAATGCAAGAACCATCTGATACAAACAGTTCATTTGCTTACTATCAAACTGTCAAACAGTACAATAGTAGCTACATGACTAAAGTGAAAAAAGAATAACTCAAACATTTCTGGAGTTAACCATAACTCAATCTCATACATGACCAAATTGAGGAATCTCATTCTTGGAAAACTGTATGTTGGCTGAATAAAATATAGAAGCTAACCTGAAATATGAATACTTTACATACACAAGTATTATTTCAGAAGCAATACTCTAACAGCATAAATACCTGTGCACACATTTCTTCAGGTGTTTTGGCACTAACTCCAAAGAGAATGGAAAAATCCAACGTATACACTGTGAATTTTTCTAAAACGTGTATGACAGCCGGTGCCAAATGAGAAGCCTGTCCAAACCCTGGTTCTCCTGCTATTAACAGTCTTGGTCGATAAGACGTGGGCTGGTGATAAGCACTTCTAAAAAAAGGAAGTATTTGTTCAAATTTTATTAGACATTATTGAAACACTAATTTTTAAAGTATGGATTCAGACAATTTAAAACATCACCACACCCTACCAGTATGTCATCCCACTACAAAATACTAATGCACACGTATCAGTTTGCATTATTCAATGCAAGTAACCCCTTTCCCTTCACAAGGATTTATAGAAACTATAGAATACAGAAATGTAGACAATCTCAAAATACATAAATTCCTCCAGATCTGCAGGCAAAAACTACACAAATCAACCTACAATCAAACCCACCTATTAATTCATGTGCATAAAGCAATTGCTGATGTTTGACTATCCTATGTGTACATACATGTCTTCATAGGCCAAACTGAACCATCAAATTCACAATGCTTTCATTGGCTGCTTTAAGCAAAGACTATGGTATACCTTAGTTTCTTCTTTAAGATGCCGAAGTGGGATCTATATGCAAAGTCTATTTTATCCCAAAGAGCAGATTCTTCTACAGAAAGGCAATTTTAGGAATGGTTTATTTCCAGTAAAGCAACAAAGCAGCCAGGGAAGAACCAGGGTGTTTAACCCTTCCCCCACCTGCTGTTTTTTAGTTGCCTGCCCTTCAGCAGGCTTTCCCCTGCATAGTGCTCTCCCCACCCCCGCTTCCCAGCAATGCAGACAGATAATGTACACATACATTCTGTTTTTCTCTAAACTACCTGCCAATCTCCAAGAAGGAGCCATAAGGGATTTATAAACACTTATTTGCATGCAAAATACTGCTTGACCCAAAGGCTGAAATGCTACTGAAAACTGCCTCTTTTCAAACCAAGTACTAACTTCTAGGGAGGAGGTGGTGGTAAGTAATCCATACAGCAGAATGAAACCTTACAAGTACAACTTGCATGAAAATTAAGCCTTACAATCTTAATTTACCAGCATTGCACTTACCTGTTAAAATTAAATATTTTGTCTTTTTGTTTATCACAAGTTTTTAGTGAATGTCCAGTTTCAGACACCAATGATCCTTCTTCATCACTATATAGCAAGTCATTGTTTAACACGTGACAAAGAAAATCTGAAGAACAAAAACCAGAGCATACTATTTTCTTTGAAATGTTGTTATATTTGTATCAAGACTTAGAAATAAGACACATTTCAAACAAGAGTTTTAATATATAGCAAGTGGGAGGGGGAGGTTCCTAGAAATGAGAAAGTTGTATTGTCCTCCCTCTTGCCCTACTCCTTCTGAAAACTCACAAAACATAGAAGTTTTTTAGGGTTCAAATGTGTCTCCGCACGACCCTAACCTCTCCCATGCCCAAAGATTATTAGGTAGAGGCTGAAGCAGTCTGCCACATTAGATACCCTCAACATCTCCTAGTCCTGGAAATCAGTGAACACAGTTCCTTCTTGAATGTGGTTTAAGCTTACAAACCTGGAATGTCCTGTTCCTCCCCATACAAACAAACCACTACCTGATGGGTTAAGCCTACTTCACTGCCAAATTGATAGCAAATTTGGGTGCATGAAAACCAATTTGAGGAATGCTTAAGTTCCCAGACCCGTTCCAAAATTATTCATTCAGCTCACATTTAACCTGAAGCAGTGATCCTGGGAAGCTATACAAGTACCACTCAGTCACCAATGCTGTAAAGGCATATCTGTAGTGCTCTTTCCGACAGATGTGGTTTAACTATGTCTGCTACAATGTCTTCCTGACAGCTTGATAACTCAAAATTACTAATGGTCTCATGATTACACCAATTACCAGTGCCAAGGTTTACAGTCCAATTTTGTATATAACGAGTCCAAGTGCACTGGTTTACACCAGATACAACTGCATGAGAAACACAATTCTAAGTTAGTAAATACACCTAGCCCATCTTGCATTAGATTGACTTGTATCAATACACAATTTTGACTTTATGCTCCAACCTTGGATTATAACCTTTACGTATGGTACATGCTGACTGTATGCTCTTTTGGTTCCCAGCAGCAAGGTAACATCTTTAGACAAGCAGGTAAAGGAAGCTTACAAATGTCTGGATATTCAACTATCACACATGTGTAGAATGAAGGCTAGTCATTTTAGTTACTTATTTGCTGGTCAAAGAATCAATCTGGCTCTCCAGCTGTTAACCTTGTGAAGGCAGCTTTTTGGGGATGCAAAGTAATGGAAAAGAGCATATATTACCTCCAAAAGGGGAGAAAAAAAGTTATTTAAGTGCTGTTTCACAGAATATATTGCTAAGCTTAGCACTTATGCTAATACTATTTTGTTCAGGTGAATATTCATCTAGTTTCCCAATCAACTGGAAATTCATATACAAATACCTGACTTTTGCCCTCCTTTTTGTGCAAGTTCTGCATGTGGAAACACATTCTGTAGGACTTCCAAGATTCTCTGAAGAGTGTTTTCAAGCAAAGGTTTTGAAATGGGAGATAGTGCATGGCCAGGTGAAGTCACTGCCCTCTGAGAAGCAGGTATAGTCTTCTGCATAGCTACCATAAAATCCTTAGGTGTTATGTTAATAGAAGAAATATCCAATTGCAGTTTGGCATTGCTGGTGTAAATTTGAGGATAACGGCGACGTAAGGCACACAAAGCTGCTTCAGCACATATGGATTTGATATCAGCACCACAATATCCTACAAAGAAAAATATTTCCGTATGAATGATGCAAGCAAACGGCAACAGGATGCAAGCATATTGTTGTCATGTGTGCTCCCTGAGGCATCTGGTGGGCCAGATACAGGAAGCTCGACTAGATGAGCCTTTCGCCTGATCTAGTGAGGCTCTTCTTATGTTCTTAGTGACATGGTAAGTGACATGTCTAATCATAATACAAAGTCAAACCTTTTCCCCAATCTGAAGCACAATCTACACCAGTAGTTTCCAACGTGGGGCACATGCCCCACAGGGGGGCAATTTGATTTTTAAGGGGGGCAATTCGAGAATGAGCTATTAACAGTGACCTATGTAAGATATATTGATAAAGGTGAATTTGCTAAAGAAATATTATTCTGCAAATCATTACAGAGCACCACTACCGCTACTGATATATACTGTATAGTATATAATAAGCTAAAAATGACTTAGATGTCAATAATGTATCAATGGAAAACATATCTTGATCTGCAGATGGTGCTCCCGTTATGATGGGCAAGAAAAATTGACTGCATATCACTAAACAAGGAGACTTGAGACTAAAGCTTACTAAACGGGTGCCTAATATAAAATCTCTCTATAGCAGGCATCAAGCACAAGGATATCACTAACTGTAGTCTGCTTATCAAAGTATTACAGAAAAAGCTTTCATTAAAATTAGTTCATATTTATGCATTTCAGTATCATTTTGAAACTTTATTTGCTGTTTTTTTCATATCACTTCATATTATTTACTGTTTTAACATTTCTTAGTGATTCCTTCCTCAGTACTTCAACTGTCCTTTCATTCTTTTATTTTTCTCTTTCATGGATGCCATATTCTTTGGAACTTAGTTAATGGCCTTTTAGGCTTCCTCCATGTGAATATGAGTTCACTTTTTGAATAGTAAGAATTATATGTCACAGGGAGGGAGCATCAGAATTTATAGATGCTTAGGTAGGGCATGGCCAAAAAAAGGTTGGGAACCACTGATCTACACCCATCCACAGAAATACAACCACAAACATTTTTTCATCCCATCTCTATTGTCTTCAGCACACGCTTTCACCATTCACAATTCAAGCCTAAAATCACCAGTGACACATTTTGACAGCTGCTCTGTGTTATTCTCTTTACCCAAAAAGCTCAGAAAACTTCTAGATTAGACCAGTTGTTTTCAAACTGGCTGGGGCTCTGACAGTCCTAAAACTGGAAGTGAATGATTGCAACATAAAATGCATCATGCATTGACAATCACCACCTTTCATTACCAGGTTTGGAGGCCTAGCGTGAGCTCCCAAAGAATGTTAACAAGGTGGAGGGATGGCTTTTTGCAGCGTGTGGTTTTTGCACACTGCAGCTCTACCTGCCACACCAAGCTTCCTGCCTCTGCTTAGAGGCTCACATTGCCATCTCTCTGCCCCAGGGCATCATGACAACAGATTGGGAACTGCTGGAAAAGACTCATTTGTCCTTTTGAACCACCTTTGGAATGAGTTGATGTAGGGCAACAAAGGTACAAAATAAACCTCCAATTAGCCAAGTAGCTGTATTGCTTAATGGCAAATAGTTTAGATTTCCCAAATACCATTTTTCCGTTCTATAGGCCATATCCACAGATCCCAGATCCATGAATGCCCCCTGCCCCGCACATCCATTAACTTGTTTTAAAGTGAAATATCTTGCTTAACAAGGTTGCTATAAGCTCATAGATATCCTTAGGCTGCCTCATGGCAGTCTGGACATTTGAGAAAAAAACACTAGATTGAGATTAACAGAAATTGGAAGTTAACCACTTCATACTCCATCTAGTTCCCCCCCCCCCAAATGTTCAGGCTGCCAGGAGGTTGCTATGAGCTTGTAAACTGACAGCAAACTTATTATGCAAGACTTTTTCGCTGCGGCAAATCTTTAAAACAAGTTAATGGGAGCACAGGGGATAGTGGGGACGCAGAGACAGGCATCACCAGCATCTGCAGTTTCTGTATGGGGGGGGGCGGTTCATGGAACAGATTTCCTGTGACTACAGGAGCACACCTGTATTTGAATGGCAGAGAATAAAGCAGATCACAACATTTAGCTTCTTTTGAAGATACAATTTTTTGCTCAAAACTGGATCAAAATGTGTTTAAGAAGTGTTCTGGAAATAGTCTTTTCAGATGTTTTTCATCTTACCAACACATTTTTCAGCTAATTCTTCAAGAAGCATCTCTGATGGTTTAGGAGACCACTCTCGTGTGTGGATCTTAAGAATCTCTCTCCTTGCCTAGAAACACAATCATTCCTTTGTTTAAACATCTTCAGGATCAAAAACCATCTATAGTTTTTCTTTCAAAACATTTCCAGGTATGCTATTCATCATTCTCATCATTTAAGTCAGTGTTTCTCAAACTGTGGGTCTGGACCCACTTGGTTGGTTGCAACCTGATGTCAGGTGGGTGGCAGAAAGCTGGGAGCAACCACTTCGGTAGCTGCATACCTTACTCTTGCTTATATTCCATGTGTTAGTATTAACCATTTGAATTTTAAGTGAGATTTTTAAAATTTTATTTTTAGTATAGTGTTTTTACATAGTATTTTGTTCTAAAACAGTACTGCTTTCTGTCAGGAATGTTGCATGATTGTGCGATTGCTGCAGTTCAAGAATGCAAGTTTGCATTCCAGGAGTGTCATTTGATTATGTCATAATGATGGCCCTCCTTGCTTGATGTCACTTTTGGCCATGACATCACTTCCAGATTAGTGACCTCACCTCCGGTGGATCCCAACATGAGTGACATTATAAAAATTGGGTCCCAATGTTGTTTGAGAACCACTGCTCTATAGTCTTCAGGGTAATGAAACCCATGGACCTTGGCAGGTTACAGTCAATCATTCATAAATAAAATTGAGTTTCTTACATCTTTATCTGGCAAGGCAAAAAGGAATTCTCTGTCAAAACGTCCAGGCCTTCGTAAAGCTGGATCTATAGAATCCAATCTATTGGTAGCACCAATCACCACAATTTCACCTCTATTATCCAAGCCATCCATCAATGCAAGCAGCGTGGATACTATGGAACTTTTAAACAAAAAGATAAAATTTTACTATGCATGTAAAAGATAGTGCTGATTCACAATGACCCCCCAAATGGTTCCAAATAGGCAAGAAAATAGCCTAAGAAGAAATTGCTATTTTTGTTTTCAGATGAATCTTTATTCACAGGAAACTCAAAACAACCTCCCTAATTCACAAACCAAATTCAGCAGTAAAATCTAAATCAAATCAATGTGAGAGGACATGCAGAAAATAGGGGACACCATTGTGTCAGTGCTGCAGTGTTTTCAAAATGCCCACATGATTATGAGATGTAAGCCTAAAGTGGAATGGATTTAGGGCGCAAGATGGAATGGAGTTAAGATGGCAGTTTGGCATGCAAATTATGGCTGGCATAAGGGCCACAGTAAAGCGCGTTTGGACCATTCTCAGAGTCAGGGAGGATGGTGCACATCTGTGTGCTGGCCTCTCTGACTTCGAGACTGGTCCAAACATGCTTTTCAGTGTCCCTTGTGCTGCCCAAACTTTGCATGCCTAACTGTGCTGGCCTAACTCCAGGTTAGGATTGAGCTCTCAATCACTTCACCATGCTAGAGGTAATAGTTCAGTAGAACTGGCATGACCAAACTGGATAAGACAGTGCTTTCCAACTCCTAACAAGGAACTGGGAGCAATGTACTGTGCGCACGGGAGGGGCTGTGGTAGCAATGCAATCCCCAGATGTCTTGGCAGGGCTCCCCAAACCTCCTAAAGAGAAAAAAAAAATTGACAGCCACGTCCTGGTTTTAATCGAAAACCCAAAGTGGTTATCAATCACTTTTTAAAAATTATTTTTGATGTCTGGGGACCCCTGCAGAGGCATCTGTGGGGCTCACCTACACACCCCAGAAGCTGACACTTGTAGAGGTAAGCAGAAAAAAAACAACCCTCTGCCCCACAGCAATGCTATCCTGGAGATTGCATTGCTGTCCTCTCCACCCCCACCCCTTAAAGGGTCAGGGACAAGTGCTTCCTTGGCTAGTAGGTTGTGACTCACCAGTTTGGGAACCAATGGGGTGAGGTGGTTGAACTGATCCAGAGTTCAAATTCATGCTCTACTCCAACATGAATTCATGAGGTGGCATTTAAGTCAGTGTTACGTTACCAAAAAAAGTTTGTTTACACCTACATTCCACCTCATGTCTTGGGCTTTGTTCATTACTTACCAGGTTAGTGATGAATTTATGTCACAAGATACATTTTTTGTTCTGCACAAGCTTCCTATTGCAAAAAGATCCACTGTATTGAGTTTTTTTCCGTAAAGTAGTATTACTTTAGTATTGTACAAACCACTGTGCTACATCAACAATATTTTAGACATAATAAAAGTCAAGTCACTTCTTTAAGACATTCCTTAAATTTAGCTAGTATCAATGAGTAAGAATTTTTATTTACCATTTTCTTCCTAAGAGAATGCCTCCAAAATGGGTCTATACTTTATCATCAATATTTTGGTCATAAATATTAAAACCCAATTTAACTGCAACTAAATCCCCAAGAAAAACAGTTTTTAAATGTTAAACTCATACCTGTGAATTTGATCTTGTCTACTGGACCGTACAGGTGCAAGACCATCTATCTCATCAAAGAATATAATTGAAGGACGCATCTGATAGGCCTACAAGGAAAGCTTAACTGTGTAAGTGTTGGCATAGCAGCACAGAAGACAACCTAAGATACAGAAAGAAAAGTTACCTGATCAAACAACAGACGAAGTTGCCGTTCAGATTCTCCTACCCATTTACTGAGGCAATCGGCACCTTTTCTCATGAAGAATGCTATTCTTCTGTCACCTTGACTACACTCATTTGCAAGTGCCCTTGCAACAAGAGTTTTTCCAGTACCTGGTGGACCATAGAAGAGGCAGCCCCTATTAAGAAGAAAAATGTAAAATCTTTTGGTTAAGAAATTGCTTGAAGCCTAAAAACCCAATGGTATCCTAGAGGTATAAATGCTATTCTCATACTACCTTGGAGGCTGAATTTTGAATCTCTCAAACACTTCTGGATAAAGCAGGGGAAAAACCACCATCTCCTTTAGAGCTGAAATATGGCTACAGTGTCCACCCACACTATTAAATCGTACCTAAAGAGAGGACACAGATGTCAATGGAAAATACAGCAAATCAATGAATTGTTGTAGTGCTCTCAAGATTGTTTACTACTGGCTCCCATTCAGCCAGTAGTCAAAACTCTATTTTAAGAAGAGGTAAGAACATGAGATATTCATGACTTACTGATGTATCAATTTGCATTGGATCAACATCAGCCAAGCTTGCTCCAATTTTCATCTGATCCTTGTGGATGCCCTTCAATTCATCTTTCCTAAAGTTTAGTGGAAGGCACCTAGTTTGAGAGACAAGAGTCATTTAAAGAAGTAGCACAAGTTAAGTGTGCTAAGTTTTTAAAAACTGTAAGTAATGACAGATGCACCTGCACCTTCCAGTAAAAAGCTTGCTCTTTCCTAGCTGTTCAAGCATACAATAGAAACTTCATTAGCTGAACATCAGTTAGCCAATTTATGATTATGGTTTATATATCCCAATATGCTTAATTTAACTCAGCGGTTCTCAAACTGTTGATGAATATGAAGCTCAAATGCATGCAGTCGTCCCCCCCACCACAGTAAAAAGGACAAAAACAGAGGTTTGAGCAGCTGGCAAAGTTAAACATTTTGATTAAGTCTCATAGGCTAGGTGAGTCCCAATAACAGTATTGTTTTAAGGAGTGAGTCCTAGTGCTAAAAGGTTTGGGACCCACTGATTAATTAAACAAAAGCCAACGTTCATCCATTTTCACTGTAACAATAGCTTGAATCCAAAGATCAAGCAGAAGACAATTAGTGCTGTTCAGTGAAATCTTGAGCAAGCACTAACAGAACAGTTTATTTAGTATCGCACCAAACCAGTGCTTGCATTACAGTAAAAGAAATGTGACAAGAAACTGAAGCTTGATCATGTTAATTCTATTTGGCCATTAAAAAGCCTACATAAATGGAATAACTTATCTGAACTTAGAATCATTCATAAAACATTCTTCCACATGTCAAATGCACTCCCTTAAGGAGCACAAAAAGTTTTCTGCCACCAGAAAAGCACCTTTGGCCCAGGTGGGTGTGGTATCTAATACACAAATCCATTTTCTGAACAAAGATATAAAGCAAGTTCTCACTTAAAGACGTTGTTAAGTTCTTGGAAACTGAAGCTTTAAAATGACTTATTTTAAAGAAACCAATTTTACACTTGGCTAGTTGATAGGGGTGAGGTTTTTTTGTTTTGTTAAAAATACATAAAAAACACAAAACACCACCTATTTGGTGTTAAAATATCCAAATAAAAACACTAAACACCACACTTTGGTGTTTAAGATATTTCCCAGAAATTAAAATAGATTTCTTACAATTAGAAATAATACTGTGACTGCATCTGCTGACACTATCACCTACTAGTACACTTTTAAAACTAATAAAAATGAGAACTTAAGAGTAAAAACAACTCCATGTTCTGCCTTTTAAATCACAAAATTTGAAAAAACCACCATTTTCAAACATCCCTATCATTACGTTGATATATGTAAACAAGAATTGCACTCCTAAAGCAGATTTCTGGTCACAAAAACATCAAACTTCTAAAGACAGACCCATCAACATTCTAACAAAACAACTTAAATGAAGACTTGCTGAATGCTATGCATTTTGCTATGTGAAACCCAAGCTGCTGCAGAAGAATACCTGCTTAATGCTTTGTTCCGACTTCGTTTCCTCCGCCTCTCAAAACACTGCTCATCATCAGATGAAGATGATGATGTAGAATCACTGTTATGAATTGCGTGCTTTCGTCTATTTTTCATTTTAAAAGACAAACATAGGTATTCACATACAGTACATAAATGTGTATTTACTTTCATAAGCCACTGTGAGCACCCCTTCTGCTGTATACATTGGTTAAAAACAGACGTCCTCAAAGTTCTACTTGGACTTTGAGGCTACTGGAAGTGTTGGGGGAGGGGACTGGGGGGATGCCCTGACAGCACCACAGCGATGTGGTGCTGCAGGGACCCAGGGGCATGGGAATGTACCTGGGAGGTTGTGAAGCCCTTTGGAGGGACCTGGAGGATTATAGCCCCCTCTGCGATCCTCTCCTTTGCTGCACTGAGCTCCATTTTGCAGTCTGAGCTGACTTCCCGTTTTTGATTGGAGTTACAAGGGAGCTGTGAGTCTCCAGGCTCCTCCGGAAGGCTTCACAACCCACCCCCCAGCACGTTCCCATGCCCCTGGGTTCCTGCGATCACTGTGGCAACATCAGGGCACTCATTCCTGGGCCGCACCCATTAAGGGAGAATGGCCTGTTTTAAAGTTCAATGGTGGGTCCTGCCCCACCACATGGAATAGCACTGGGTTAAGAAATACTGTGAAATGCATGATTAACACAGCTGAATAAGGTGTCTATAAAATCACTATGCATACAAACAGCAGCTCAGTAAGTGCCCAATGAGCTTGGAAGAAAACGCTTTGTGTAACCAAAACGCTACTACATTTTTTGAAGACTTCCTAGGTAGGCAGAAGTACATACATTTATGAACCAGTGTGCCCGATCCTCCAAAGAGGACCAAGAAGAAAAAGTAAAAATGAAGGAAACTGATTGATTGAACAGAAAATCAAGCAGGGATAGCTTTCAATTTAACTTCAAAACATAACAGACTGGGGAAAGCTAACTATGCTAATTAAAAAATTATACTAACTTTCTATTCAGCTAACTCCAGTAACTATACCCTGCATAAGTTAGGGTCTTATGGCAGAACTATCTCTAGGTCACACTGAGATCAACCCCTTTGATTAAACTATTGACAAAGCCTAAATAAGTAGAGCTAAAGAAGGTATTGTAGATCAACTCTACAATTGACCTGCAGTCATAGAGGACCACCAGCTGAATATTGAGGAGCAGATGGCATTGCAGGCACAGATAATACTGGAGCATTATCACAAATAGCAACAAACCTGTTCATCTTTTTACAATACGGGCTTCTCGGACCTGCAGGGCTGAAAGGAAATCTCCGTCTTACTGGAGACGCTGCCTCCGGATAAAATAATTTGGGCTTCCTTTGGTGCCTGGGCTCTATTAAATAACAAAACTCTTTCAGAACAAACATACCTTTTGCCTACATTTTAAATAAAAAAGGTTGTGAGGTTCCATATTCTTTACAAAGATTCAAAATCTAGAAACATCGTATGTATGCCCAAGTTCAAGTTAGCACCATTTGCTAATTACAAACACAATTAAATTCATTCACTCCCAGCTGAAAGAGTGCATAATTACATGACAAAGAATAAGATTGCAAAACACAGAGGAGGCAATGTAAAAGAAAAAGGTTTTCTAAATGTAATAACGGGATTGCAATAGACTAATTAGGCTTCCAGGGAAAAAGGGTATACTATACAGCCAAACCTACTTTCTGGTGAGGCTTGATAGCGTACCACTGTTTTTCGCTGTCTAAGGTCATAACGCTTTTGATTGTCTTCTCCATCTTCATCTTCCTGGTCTTCACCTTCTTCTGAAGAATCTACTGGATGGAGGATATGATACATTGTAATTAAATCACATAGTAGAATACAATTCTAAAAATTTAAAGCAGGACAATGACCTGCACTTCCATCTTGGTTATCTGTAGTTTCTTCATCTGTCCTTTGGATCCCTCTTTTTTGTTTCCCTCGTGAGTACACATCAAGGTTTTCCTAATAATGATGGAAAAACAAAGAACATTGTGACTTACCATCTAACTGACCACAGGAACAAGAACACCATCAGTACAGGAACACAATGAAGCTTCAAGCCTGGTTACAATAAAAGTAGCACCATAAATATTTGAGCTTTTTAGTATCCACTTAGGTTGGTCACACTGAGAGCAAAAACGTAGCCATTCTGCCAACTATACGTTTAATGAAGCAAGATACCATTTTTTTCTTGAAACAGTTTGAAAACACACCTCTTCTCCATCATTGAACACCCCAAGGTCTTCCAAATCCATCATTCGTCGTCTGCGCATCTTCTTCATATCATCCATTTTCTGTAGTACAGCTTCCGCAGTGCTGATATAAATGTTCAAGGACACACAATATGAAGAATATTTGAAACAGACAACAATCTGTTGCAATCTATTAAGGTCATTGGACGGTATAGCTAACTTTTTAAATAAATGCAATAACCAAACACATATTTTACAGTCATTTTGACCATGATGGCGAAATTAAATAAATGCATGTCTGTTTTGCCCTGAATACATACAACAGAATGCATAACCAATGGGGGCTTCCCAGCACAAATACACATAGGTTAGCAAGTTCGAACGCATGTGAGCAATAAAGGGTTCAAACATTATTTCCTGTAAATTATTCATTCCCATATCTTTTCATCTTGTATGAAAACATCTGCTAACTGTGTGAGGTATTACGATCTAGGCTACAAGTGAAGAACTTACCATCAAGATTCAAACATATTATATTACTACTAGAGTAGAACACTCAAACAACTATCAATCATATTTATAACTAGAAAAAGACGCTAGATTGCAGAGGAGCCCCCATGAAAAGGCCTCCCTTTTCCACTGCAGACACTAGCACCTTCTAAAGAGCCACTCCCAGCAACCATTCAGATACACACATATGAAGTTGACTTAAGAGTCAGACTATTGGTCCATACAGGCCATAAGGTTGCCTACATGGGCAGCAGCTCTGTAGAATTTCAGACAAGGATCTTTCCTAGCATACCTTAGCCATGTCAGACAACCTGGGGCCTTCTTGACAAGGAACTCTCTACCACTGAACTACAATACTGTCCATCCTCTATAATCCCTTGTGAGTTCTAACAGTTTTTTACTGTTCATTGTGATAAACTGTAAATATAAGCTTGACTGTTGTGGTGCTCAAAACAATGTCTACTGGAATATATCTGACTGAAAAGGTGGTTTATAGAAAGAGCTGTTTGTTATAAAACAAAGCTCTTTCTATACATGGCACAGGATATGCTCAGATGTTATTAGTATGAATGTTCAATTATGCACTAATACAGCGTTTCTCGGATTGTGGGTCATGACCCAATGTGTACGGGTTGCAATGCTATACTTCTCGTACTGCTACAATGCCTTATTGGATGCCTTTGGAGGCAGCTTCTGGGTTGTGCCAGGCCAGCAACCCACTCCACTGGCATCCACATAGCCCATGAAAGTGACCAGAAACAACTTACGGTTTGTAGACTTAATTTCCATTGAAAAGTTACTTCGTCGCTTTTGCGGGCATCCTGGGGCATGAGGAGACCAATAGAGTGGGTCACCAGCCCAGTATAACCCGGAAGAGGTGTCCAGTAAGGCACTGCAGTGCTAGAAGGAGCATCATATCACAACCCACCACAGACGAGGTTGATGACAGCACTATGTAGTTCAGGAACTGCTATGCTAATATATTTCATTGAAAAAAGATGGCTAAATAAATATGTCTTGTTTTTGAGATGCAGAGATGGAATTGTCCTCACAGCTGGTAGCAATTCCAATAGTCACACTGCATTTCTGGGATCTGAGCAACTTTGAATTAGCAGCTCAGTTTTCACAGGCTTAGGTTTGACATGTCAAAATACTTCAGTGACAACATAAGCCATATCTGACAGAATTCAACAGGTCTAGTTCCACTAACCTTGTGCCCCTTAAGTTTCCTAGCCTTCCAAAAACTCTTGCAACCCACTTCCTTAAAATTAGTGAGAATTCTCTCTCTCTCTCTCTCTGTTCCAGACATCTAGAACTGTCAACATCTCTGCTACAATTTGTTCAAGAAAAGGTTTTCCATTTCTCTGGGTATTTTAACATAACACAGAAATCACCTACTTTGTAATAAGCTTGTCAAATAAAACTGACTGGTTCATAGTACTATAGCGACTTCGCCTAATTCTGCAACTGCGACGGACTTCAACATCCCCATTTTCTTCTGCAACATGTTCAGCAGGCTTCCCGTTTATTCCCGTCTTCAGTGCCCTGGTGACAGGATCTACAGTACCTAAATTTCACAAGGTATCTCCATTACTCAATTGCTTTAAATAGCAACCACACATAAGCATTATTCCTAGAAGATTAGCATTATTTCACAAATATATGTTGCTTATTTTCTTATGCTGTCACGTATGCATTTTTGACTTTTTAACTGAAATTATTGTTATCTATAGCAGCAAATTAGCAAAACTTCAAGGCAGTTGAACACCTATTTATTTGGAAATGAAACAGCCACTCTAGAATAAAATGCATTTCTACATACTTATATGTTTCTGTGCATTTAAGAAGTTGTTAACATGTCTTATATTCCAGGCTGGCTCTTAGGTTGCTGGGGATATACTGCAATATTTTGTTGAAGTTCTTAGCATAAGCGATTTGAAAAAAAAATTATCAAAGCAAATCAGAATCAGAATATGGATCTTTAATGTAAACGGAAGACTTTGAAATGTATTAACCCCCAAAATATGAAGACTATATGTTTGGAGAAGGCAAAAAAACACTCAATGCAAAAACAAAGTTATAGAAGCTAAGTTGTGAACATTTTTCTAATCAAGATAAGGGAAACAGTTTGCTCTTCAGTGCACATCTGGCAATCAGGGATATTTTATGCACTAACCATCCTTCCCCAGAACAGGAGGTTGAACAAACAGTGATCCACCAGGTCCCTTACAACTCACATACAATTTACAATCCTGACTAGTGCTGGTGTAGCACAGCCACATTGCCTCTGCTTTATCCAGTGCTTGTCAGGAGCCAGATGAAGGTCTCAGACTAAGGGGACATATGTCCCCTTATGCCAAGTAATGTCCCAGCCTGCCCTTTGGGGCTACTTGGATTTGTGCCTGCTAAATAGTGGATCAGTGCCAGTTGACCAGTCCTGTGAAAAGCTGGCAGGCCCAGAATGGAGGCTGGAACACAGTAGAGGCCTGCTCTGCCAATTTGACTCCTTCCTGGGCCTGATCCACTCCTATTCCGCCCTCCCCTGCCCAGAAATGTCTCTAATCCACTCTTCCACTGCCCC
Organism: Lerista edwardsae; assembly: GCA_029204185.1. Taxonomy (NCBI): domain Eukaryota; kingdom Metazoa; phylum Chordata; class Lepidosauria; order Squamata; family Scincidae; genus Lerista; species Lerista edwardsae. The sequence goes on from JAJKFI010000024.1 coordinate 8,502,724, forward strand.
TCTGCCATGCAGTGCAACTCTTACCTCCGTTGACAGGGTAGCACAGGTCTCCCCGCAGGCACTGCTTAAATCTCTGAGAACCACAAACATGCTTTACGGCGCATTTGCTACACCTGCCACTGGCATAGCAATCACTGCACCAGCAGAGAGGCTACTTTGGATTGCGCTCTCACAAAATGTATATTTTACTAAATTACCTTCTTCACAATCTTCATTCTTTTTATTATCAGCCTGTAGTCTAGCCAACTGCCTGCACAAAAGTAAAAATATTGATTAACTGTACAAACTACACACTTACTCTCACATCTAATAACTTTCTTTGGAACCAGTACTAGAACTGGTTTCATAATGAAGCACAGATCCAGTATTTCAAAGAAATCCATTATTTATCTGCTCAATCTTTTTATAAAAAAATAAATTCTAAAATCTTCCCCTGAACAGTGTATGAAACTAAAGTTTCAAATATTTAGACACTAGTTTTGTTTAGTCCATAAACCGTTTTAAGTTACTTGGCAATAGGGTCCTGAAATTTTCTCAATCACTGTCAAGTTTCCATGTAATCATAAAGATTATCTTTCACATGGTATAATTCTAGTGTATTCATTCACTGCATAAACAATATTGGTATGTAAAATATGCTAATCTTTACTTCAATCAAGCTGCATCACAGGATATCCCAGTTACAGCTTGGTTCATGTTGCGAGGAGTCCAATTGCTTGACAAAGTCTGCTCCTACCAGTACTTTCATGTCCAATACAGATTTTTAAGAGGACATTCTCACTGAACTAAGATTTTTTTTAAAAAAGGTAAATAAGTAACAGCTTTCATTTTTCTATCTGAAAGGAAGAAGTAAAGGTGTATATTTTTTTCCAGTTTTAGAAGACAGTAAAGATGCCAAGCCTTTCAAGCCACTGTCAAGCCTTTTCAAATAGCTAGTTTTTCCTCAATTGAAATTATTTGAAGTTTGATTATCACAAAGGATAATAGAAAAGTACTATGCAAAAAGACACACCTGCTTTTTAAGAAAGTCCAAAGTATGAAGGTATCTACTACATATAGGGCTTGGCAAATTTGCTTTTATATAGGATTCAGCCTTTCCCTTCTCTTGCCTATTGCAAAACACAAATTATAAACAATGAGGAAGATGCAAAAGGAGCTATTAAAATGGATCTCCCCTTCCAAAGGTTTAAGTATGGGGCTAGACTCAAGCATTATAGTGGCCATTATACACCAGGCTGCAATTGTGGCTTCACAGACTCACCCTCAACATGCTGCTTCAACCACCATGCAACACATGGAAAATGGAGGGATCCACGTGAGAGTGGGTTTGATTAATATAAAGGCAAGAAACACATGGAGCATTGTCTGAAGGAGCAGTGAACACGTGCAGGAAACCACTGAGCTCAGCAACAGTGTGTGGAGGCAAAATTGCTGCTTACATTTGCAACAGCTATCCAAGAATCAAACACAGTAAATTTGTGGATATCACAATCAACTATCTAGGGGATTTAAACCCCCCCCCCCCGGGTTTGTTAAGCCCTGGCATATTGACCCCTTCTAGCACTAGCACAGTCATGTACTGATTTAGTTTACTTGAAGCCTAAATCCACTTTAGAAAAGATGTAGTTTTGATAACAGCAGGAAATAGTTAATGCAATGTTCTGGGGACAAATTAATTCAAACATACAGTATGCACTGCATTCAGTATATCCGAGTCCATATCCATTCAACCCACAGATCTGGATTCCTCTACATCCAATGTCACTTCATGCCAATTCTCAGTACTCATTCAACATGCCACAAAATATAGTACAACCATGGACATGAGAAAATGTTGCATTGATAGCTAGAACATAAGTCTTTACATACATTGAGCTACCAAAGAACACATTAAATCAGTGGTTCCCAAACTGTGGGTTGAGACCAGTGGTTGCAAGCCAATTTCAGATGGGTCACAAAGCAGCCATATTGAAAATATGGGAAGATGGGATACTGGGAACAGGAGGGCTATGTGGTTATTTTGCTTGTGCCAAGGTTGTAAATAGGCTTTTTCACTTTCTGATTCACTTTGCTAGTGGAAAACGGCTGAGAAATAACCCAATATATTGCCTGCATTCTCAGGAATGCAGCAAGCTCTGGCCTCACAATGATGGCACCTCCAGCCATTACATCACATCCGGTGGCTCCTGAACAGATAGTCATCCTAAAAAGTGGGTTCCGGTACAAGGTAATCCGGTTCCAATTACCTTGTAAAATGTTTCCTGTTAACACCATTTTCACTTAGCATTGGCATGCTCTTGTCAAAACTTGAATCTGAGTAACGTTGATTAGTTTTCCTCATAGACCTTAAAGAGTGCCTTGTGAAATGTTCACATTCCTTGCTTGAAGAAAATTCCTGCAGTACAAAAACAAAAACATTCTGAATATATGCATATTATATTAAGAAGGCTTCTGGATTTTGGAAAGTTTTACATACATAGTATTTTGGGGATGACCCAAGCCTAAAATGGAATTTTCTTTCATATACACCTTATATACATACCTGAAAACAACTGTCCATAACACTGGTAAGAGGCCTAGGGCGCAATCCTAACAAATTTTCCACCACTGACATAGCTGCGCCAATGGAACATGTGCTGCATTCTGCAATGTAGAATAAGGGAATGTTTGTTCCCTTACCTCAGAGCTTCACTGCTCTTACCCTGGTGTTGGAAAGGTGGTTAGGATTGTGCCCTCAGGGCGGTCAGGAAGACTTTTTTGAGTACATGAAAAGCACATGCTGCAGCTCTGTCCGCCAAGCCTCCTACTATTGCTGCTTATCATATTGCATTGGTGGTTTGGGGGTCCCACCAGACATCCAAGTACCACTGGTTGAGAAACACTGTAACATTTTAAAAACTGTTACAAATAAAAAATGGATTCCACAATAACAGAATTGTTGAGTATTAGAGAAGATTTTTCAACTACTAGTAGCACATGTTTTATGCGAATAAAGAAAATATTCTAGAGAAGTGCTATTAACTGTGGGCCAGGACTCACTTGGTGGGTCACAACCTGATGTCAGGTGGGTTGCAGAAAGGTGAGAGCAGCCATCTTGCAGACCTTACTCTTGCTATATTCCTTTTGTGAGTTTGAATTTTAAAGTGAGGGTTTTTTTAAATTGTGTTTTCAGTTCACTGCTTTTACATATTTTGTCCTAATCTTGCTTTCTGTCAGGGATGTTTCATGGTTACACAATTGCTTCAGTCCAAGAATGCCAATTTGCATTTCAGAGTGTCATTTTTTTAATGTTATGACAGCACTGTCTGCTTGATGTCATTTCCTGCCACCACATCACTTTCAGGTTAATGACATCACTTCCGGTGGGTTCCAACATGAGTGCCATTCTAAAAAGTGGGTCCCAGTCTAAAAAGTTTGAATACCACTGTTCTAGAGATCAAATTATTTTGTTACTATGTCACTTTTTTATGTATGAACTTCAACCATCCAACAATATAATGTATTTCTTCTGATTGATATTTCTTGATAAGTGCAGATGGCAATAAGAGAGAACCGGAGTATTAAACTGAAACTGGGAATGCAAGGAACAAGTACTGCCCAAGTTGCTTCTGAGGCCAACCTGTATTGAGTGGAGCCTTTTTTTTTACATTTGTATCATACTATTTCTCCTTCAGGGAGCTCAGCAAAATACATGATTCCCCCTGTCCCTCTTGCTAAACTGAGGGCACAATCCTAACCAACTTTCTAGTACCGGGGCAAGGGCAATGCAGCTCCTAGGTAAGGGAACACATTCCCTTACCTTGAGGAGGCCTCTATGACTACTACCCCACTGCAGGATGCAGAACATGCCCCATTTGCACAGCTATGCCAGTGCTGTAAAGTTGGTTAGGATTACACCATGAGTTGGTGACCAGCCGTAAGTCACACAGTGAGTTCTGTGATGGATAAAGATTTCAACCTAGAGCTCCCTAATCCTAGGTCCAACACACTAATATGACACTGGCTCTGATGCTCAACTCTATTTCACACATTCACACAGTATTCATACACTGCAAAGAATTATACAATTACTAAATAAAGCAAATATTATCCAAATACACTATTGCAGTGGTTCCCAACCCTTTTAGTATCAGCACCCATCTTTTTAAAAGAGTTTCACTTCACCAGTTGCTCAAGCCTGTGGCTATAAAAGGTGATTGAGCAGCAGTGCTCCCCCCCACAAATAGCAACTTAACCCTTGATGCACGCAGCCTAATCTGCCTTGTCAGTTTCATGATCCACCAAAAATTGGGTCATGGCCCACTGTTGGGCCAAAGACCAACACTTTGGAAAACTGCTGCACTATAGGAATATAAAAAGTTGCCTTAGTCCTGGTCAGACCATTGATTCATCTAGCAGAGTACTGTCAACAGGGTTTCAGTCATTTCTCTACTTGGAAATGTTGCTGTTGTTGTTCAGTCCCTAATTCGTGTCTGACTCTTCACAACCCTATGGACAACAGCACGCCAGGCCTCCCTGTCCTCCACTAGCTTCCGGAGTTTGCCCAGTTTCATGTTCATCGCTTCGGTGACACTCTCTAACCATCTCATCCTCTGCCGCCCCCTTCTCCTTTTGCCTTCAATCTTTCCCAGCATGAGGGTCTTTTCTAAAGATAGAGTCCTCTCTTCTCATGAGGTGGCCAAAGTATCTGAGCTTCCTACTTGGAAGTACCTGGGACTAAACCTGGGAACCTCTGCATAAATCCCAAATAGATATCCAGAGCTCAGTTTCAACCAAGGGAGACAGGGACTGCAATCCAACACACCCTACCTGGGAGTAAGCTCAGCTGACCACCGAGCAAGCATGTACAGAACTGCACTGTAACCCCTGTAGTACCGCCCGCCCCCCACAGCAAATTAACCCCAATGCCTCTCAAACCCGAATTAAATATAAAAGCAGGAGTCCTGTGCAGCCAGTGGCTCCAACGCAGACGAAGAGGCGGAAATGTCTCTCATTCACCGACACAAGTCTCTGGGTGGGATACATGGCTCACCCCCAAACCACGTGGAAAAAGAGAGTGCGATGAGGCTGGCAAAAACTTTTTGCAGTTTTACAACGGTTTTCTGCGACATCGCTTTAGAGTTTTAAAGTATGGTTTGGTTTGCCTTGGCAGCTGCTTCCAGAGCCTTAGCTAGTAGTCAGTGGATTAAAAATCTAATGCACGCGCATATACAGTTAATATTTCGCTGCCTCCACCCTTTACTTAGCAAGTTTCTTCCCGCGCTTATGCTCCCGAAGGAACTTTATTTACTTCACAACCACCACCACCGCCCGTCGCTTTTTGCTCGCCACACTCACCGCCGCGGCAATCCCATTGGCGACGGGGGCGCCATTCCCAGCTGCTGCCGCCGCCGCCGCCAACCGATTCCCGGCGACACGCCTGCTCCGCACCGTGGACGGGGTGGGAGCCTCCAGGGAGAGGAACACGGAGCTCGACTCCATCACGTCGTAGAGGGACGCCGGCGGCGGCGCGTCCCGGCGGCGGCTGCAGTTGCTGGGAGCTGCAGCGGCGCCGCTCTCGTCGTGAAGATCATCGGGGCGGCTCGACCCACCCGAGCCGCTCCGGAGCATCACCATAGCCGCCCGGAGCAGCGACGGAAGACGAGCAGCGGCAACGACAACTTTCCTCCCTCAGTCACCTCCAAATTCTGGCGCCACAGACCGAGCTGAGCAACATCACCAACGGTCTTTCGAATCCCTCCGCCCCTCAGTTCATGTCTCCCTCCAGCAGAGGGACTTGACATAAAAAGCACGACTTTTTAATTTAAACTTGTTTCATAACAACTTCTTAAGCAAGAAGCGACTTTCCCTCGAGTTCTTTTCACAAAACATTCTACAGCAGCCTTCTTAATTCGGGGCTATTTTTTTTTCATTCCCTAAAGAGGTCCGGGCGGTTTCCACACTTGCGGAGGAACACAGGATTTAGCCGTTCGCCTACTCCTCTGTATTTTTTGGCGCGTGCAAAGTTTGAGGGCAACTTGTTTTGCTGCGCTCTGATTGGTTCAGGAGACGGCGCGCGATCTGGTTGTAGCTTCCTGCTTCTGCCTTGGCTTCTGCCAAAGAACTTTCGAATAGGGAGGTTTTTAGGGGGCTGGCGCGCGCAGACGGGACGGGGAACTGCTGCAAGCAGCATACAGTTGGGGCGCGTATACATTTAATTTAGGCACGCGTATTAGAGACATGCACAGAGCTACGAGATTTTGCAGCAATTTTGCAACGTTTTATTCGTTAAACGCACAAACGGATACTCACAATTTAGAAATTCCAAACACGATTTCCGCTCCTTCGTGAAGGAGAGCCTGCAACAAGAAAACTGGAAACAAATCTTCGCTCACAAGTGTAATGTATTTTGAAAGTGACTTTTTAAAAGATTCCCTAAACCATACCCCACTTGCAGCCCAAGCCTATGCATGTCTCCTCAGAAGCAAGTCCCATTATAGTCAATGGGGCTTACCCCTAGGGAAGTGCGGATTTAGAATTTAGATGTACAGTGATCATTTATCAGCCATGTTCAACAAAGGGCCCTGGAACAGTCGATTCTGACAAGGAACCGTATATGCTGCCCCAACTTGGATAAAAGCACGTAAATATACGTACAGAGCGAAGCAAGTTGAATATTTTTACAAAGCGAGGCCAAGAAATGGCTATTACTTCTCACTAACGAAATAAATTACTGTATATTCTTATCAGGGCTAGTCCCAAGGCAACTTGGATCCTCAGATAGAAAACCCAACTGGCACTGCATTGTGCCCGTGCGAGAGGAGTAAATGCAAGTTAAAGGTAAATAGCAAAATCCCCAAATGACGTGCAAGCCTCATTGAATGGAGGGGGCACTTACTTCCAAGTCAAACACGCACAGATCAGACTCCAAGAAGGAAATAGAGCCGATCCCAAGGTTGTTCCTACTTATATTAGCCTACACCGCCGTCTTTAATACTACGCTCTCCACAGTATAGATACAAGTCATTCTCACCAACGAGGCAACTGGTATTAGCAGCACTTCAGAAACAAGCACTAAATGTCTTATGTCAGGCCGTGACAAACTTTTCCCTGCACCGCCTCTTCATGCAGGGAAAAGCTTCAGGACCCAGAAATAGTTTGTTTAAGAGACCTGGGATCTGACGAACGACTTATTTTTGAGTGTTTCATCTCATTGCTTTTTTGTGCATTTAATTACTGCAAACTAACTCTGCAATCCAGTGCAACACTTTCTTGGGAGTCGCTGAACATAATAATACTTACTTATTTCCAAGTAAACATACATAGACCTGTAAAATCCTTTTCACCTTGGGCTGGTATTCTACACGTCCTTCCAAGGATCAGCTAAACCCCCCAAAAGTAAGACGGGCCTCCTAGGTAAACGTATTTAGAATTAGGCTTTTTGGTTCCGCCCCACCATTTATATCTAGACTGGAAAGCTTCGCCCTTTGGATTTCAGCCTTTATTTCACCTCCTGGCTGATTCCGGCCATGTTCATTCCGTCTACATTGAATGGGCTTTACACACTAATCCTAATCACGATTATTCACTTGACTCACCCCTAAAATCCATGGAATTTACTCCTCGTAAATGAGTTTAGGATTGCAGCCTCACTCGCTACCTCGTTACCGCCCCTCTTTATGAATTTATTGGGCCGGACGGATGATAGAGATTGGTTACCGAAACGCGTGACCTTGACTTGCCTTCACTAATTGGGTCGGATTTAGTTTTGTTTTGCGAAGGACCGGACTGGACTGTGACACAGTAGGCTGCTTGATCGTTTCAGCACACTTAAAAATAAATAAATAACCCCGCCGCCGCCCCGCTTGATGGACATGTTGCACTGCCTGCAACTGACGAAAAGAATTCCTGATTCACGAAAAGTTGGGTTCGTTCGTCCTGTTGTACCATAGAAGCGCGATCAGAAGGAAGTTCCTCTCAAATAATCCCCAATCCCAATGGGGATTATTCTCAATTGAATTAGGGGTATAATAGCAGCAGCCCAAGACTGTGGATTTAGGGGCCAGAAGGCTCGCACGGCTTCCACCCCTCTGCAAAGGGCCGCCTGCAACTACATTTTTCATGATGGCACTGATAGGACTAGGGCTGCACTTGGTTGGGAGTCAGCCCCATTGAACAGAGAGGAGACCTCTTTTCTTGGGGCTGTTGAGGCTGCCAGGCTCGTGGAGTGAAGCAGCGGGACTACTCCATGCGAGGAAGCTGGCAAAGCAGAAGGGCTGCTGCAACTGCAAGCCCTTCTCGCTGAAGTCCGTGCACAGGCTGGGCATCGCTCTTCTCCTGGCTCTCGCCCTGCGTGGGACGCCCATCAGCGCAAGCCTGGTTTCCCGGGGAAGGAGTTCTCTGCAACTCACTCCCCCATCTGCTCGCAGGCGCCGAGCAAGGAGGTTAATCTAACCTCCTTGGCGCCGAGCCGCGCTTCCTGCATCTTCCCGGGAAGCCTCCTGCCGCCGGGATTATCTGCGGCTGCCGCCTTTCCTCGGGAGATGAGCCCCTTACCGGGTCTGCATGGAGCAGCCGGAGTCAGCTCTTGCTGCTGCAACGCCCGCCGCCCGCCAGCCAGCGGTGCCTGCTCGGCCCGCCTGTGCCTACACCAGCTGCTACTGGTAAGAGGCAGTGAGTCGCAGCAGCCTCGGACGGGGGATGTGGTGAGCACTTCTTTAGGGTGGCCAGGCCGTCACTGCCCGTCTGTCTGACCGGCCATAACGGCATCCCTTTCATTCCAAGGCATCACAGCCACCGAGAGAATCATAATGGACACAACCTGTTCCAGAACAGCAATAGTTCCACACGAGCCTTAGTAGAAGTCCCCAGAATAGCGTCAGTTCTCCCTGAACCATAATGCCAGCCCCTCATACCAGTGGCAGATGCTAGGTTCAGGCCCTGAGAAGCTGTAAGAGCAGGGTGACCAGATATTATGGACAGTACGGCTATAGGCCATGATGGGTTGGGCAACCTCCTTACATTAATAGTAGGCTACTTCAGAGTGCCAGGTGCAAGGGAGTGGTAATAGGATGCAAGCATCTTGTGGTCTACTGAACTCCCTAAGGCACCTGGTAGGCCACTGTGAGATACAGGAAGCTGGACTAGATGGGCCTTTGGCCTGATCCAGTGGAGCTCTTCTTATGACAGCTGACCATTTTATAGAAGAGGGAATTTGGGCAGGTGCAGCTCAGCATGGAAGGGTTTAAAAAGCTGCATCTGCCAAAATTTCCTCATCTATAGAATGATTAAAGGTGTAGGCACAGTAACCGCTGTTGTATCTGGTCACTGTGTTTAAGAGGATCCGGTAGAGGACATGCTTGACACCCAGAAGGTCTTAAATTTTGTCCCTGGTAATTAAAGGGATCTCAGGGTGAAGTAGAGGATCACCAGAATGGGAGATCCGCATGAGGGTGGGCTTGAACTCCAGCAGTTGGGAGTCAAGCCTGCGCCTCAGGGAACTCACCAGAGCCACCCCTGAAAAAATCCAAGCCTGAGGAACCTCAAAACACTGGGAAACAGGACTCTAAAACCTCACTGGGACATGAAAGTTTTTGCTGGGCAGATAGATAGATAGATAGATAGATAGATAGATAGATAGATAGATAGA
>JAJKFI010000024.1:8536552-8555063 GCA_029204185.1 Lerista edwardsae
TAATAATAATAATAATAATAATAATAATAATAATAATAATAATAATACCGGTATTTATATACCGCCTTTCTTGGTCATTAGATTGCTCCTTTGACTTTAATTCAAGGCAGTTTACATAGGCAGGCTTTTTCTAACCCCAAGGGGTTTTATAAATCACAAAGAAGTTCTGTCTTTCAAGAACTGCTACATTCAGATGGAGCTTTCATAGTCCAGTCTTCCTTGCTGGCCGCATGATTGCCTTCACGCTGACTGATAAATGGTTTCTTTGCTCTCACCAAAGAAACAGCTGGTCCAGCAAAACTCCTCTCTCATAGGCAGCTGGAGGCAGCTCAGCTTATCTTATCAGCCGCATTCTCAAGGTCTGCTCACTTCCAGTGTTCTCAAACTGGTGACCTTTGGATCTTATCTTCGGGCAAACGGTGGCTTTTACCCTCTCGACTAGACCTCCTGCCCAGCGTTCACTTACCAGTGCCAGGTTTCCTGGTAACTTTTGCTGCTCATTCTAATAAGAATATTTGCTTACAGTGAGCAGTGCTGGGAGGGCATAATAGTGGTGGGAGTGGTCAGGGATGGGGGCGGGATTGGCAGGTAGGGTCCTAGAAGGTGGTGGGGTCAACAGTGGGTCCTTAGTCTCATACTTTATTAGGGTTGTGTGGCATGAAAAAGGGTGAAGACCACTGGTTTAGAGAACATGCGAGGGTGTGGTTTGTATTCATGCAAGATGCGTGTACTTCCATTCACACCTATGCTATAAATAGGGGTGTGTTTGGTTTTTGGTGATATTTTTTTCAAAAATTTCTTGATTTAAAATAGCAAATTGCGGTGTGTTTTTATTAATTTTTATTTTTATTAATTTTATTAATAAATAATATTAATAAATACTCCTTTTATTAATAATATACATAAATACTCCTTTTTATTAATTTTAAATGCTTTAAAAGTGCACCAGGCTGATGAAACAGGTGACGACAGTGTTCAGCAGATGCAGCCACAGTATTATTCCTAATTGGAAATCTATTTTAATTCTTGGAAAATATCTTGGACACCAAAAATGCTGTGTTTTGTCTTTTTTATTTAGATATTGTAAATGCCAAATAGGTAGTTGTTAATGCCCAAAAGGTGGTTTCCAACAACAACAAAACCACCCTTGGCTATAAACATGCATCCAGTGGCATAGCGAACCCATTGTAGCCCCCACTCTCAACATAGCCTCTTCTGTTGCCCCTTTTGTTCTGAGCCACACAGTATCATCTTCAAAGTAGTTCCAGAGTGTTGCCCCCACCCCACCCCAGCAGCCGGCACTGTGTCACCCAGTGCAACTGCTCCCTACTGAGGGCAGGAGGTTAAGTCGAGAGGGTTAAAGCCTCCCTTTGCCTGAAGATAAGATCCGAAAGTCGCCAGTTCAAGAACACCGGAAGCTTCCATGAGCGGCAGACCTTGAGAATCGCGACTGATAAGAGCTAAGCTGTCTCCAGCTGCCTGTGAGAGAGGAGTTGTGCTGGGCCAGCTGTTTCTTTGGTGGGAGCAGAGAAACCATCTATCAGCCAGCAGGAAGGCAATCGTGCGGCCAGAAAGAAGGACTAGACCACGAAGGTTCCATCTGTGTGTTGTAGTTCTTGAAAGACAGAACTTCTTTGTAATTTGTAAAAACAACAACACCTTGGGGGTTTAGAGAAATAAAGCCTGCCTATGTAAACTGCCTTGAATTAAAGTCAGAGGAGCAATCTAATGGCCAAAGAAAGGCGGCATATAAATACTAGCATTATTATTATTGTTATTATTACTGCACTTATGTAGCTACGCCACTGCACACATCACATCTACGCTACAAACATACATTCGCTTTATAGCAGTTTAGTGGTCATGGCTTCTCTGAAAGAACATGGGGATTTTTTTTAAAAATGCTGACAGTTCTCATAGGGGTGGTTCCCCTCCTAGATCTACATATTCCCTAGATCAGTGGTTCTCAAACCTTTTAGCACTGGGACCAGTGATGTCATGCACCCACTACGCACCACTACGCGAGTACCAGTTCCTAGAAGTTGAGCTGGCCCCGCCCACTCAAAGCTGGCCCCTGCTATTTAACCAGGGAACAGTTGAAGCAAAATATGTATATACACATCTCTAGAAAGCAAAGCAATAGAAGTTAAATCAACACTAACCACAAGCTGAAGTTATTACAAACATGATCACATCCATGGCAACAATCATGACATCACTTCCGGCTTATGATGTCACTTCCGGTGGGCGGACCCCGACAAGTGCGAATCAAAAGTGAGTACCTGTTCCTAAATCATTTGGATGACACCACTGACTGGGACCCACTTTTTAGAATGATAATCTGTCCAGGTCCCACCAGAAGTGATGTCACGGCCGGAAGTGCCAACATTGTGACGCCAGAGCCTGCTGCTTTCCTGAGAAGGCAGCAATAAGTTGGGTTATTTCTCAGCCATTTTCCAATAGCAAAGTGAATCAGAAAGGAACAAAGCCTATTTCCAACCTTGACCCACGCAAAACAACCACACAGCCCTCCTCCTTTCCAGCGTTCCATTTGCCCATATTTTCAATATGACTGTTCTAGGTACTTTGCGACCCACCTGAAATGGCTCGTGGCTCACTGGTGGGTCCAGACCCACAGTTTGAGAAAAACCCTGCCTTAGAGGAATTACTGCTGAGGAATGATGGTAGCAAAATATAAATGACTGCTGACTTAAAGTCAGACTCGGGTACCACTTCAAGCGTTTTGGCTATGCGAATTCTGGAATTCCATGTAAATGAACATATTAAAAAATTTTTTTCACCAATGGAAAGAAAAATAAAAATTAAATGAGAAATTCCTGGGGCAGCAGTGTCAATTTCCTAATTACTGAACTAGAACGATGTCAAAAGAAAACAGGGCATGTGAAACACAGGCTTTGATTTGACTCGACTTCAAACGGATCACGATGACTTGGGTTGCTGTTTCTTTGCACTCATTTGGCTCTTTCTACATGAAAAGAAACGGCATACTTTAAACGTTGAAAAAGGTGAGGGTATAGCACAGTATCTTGGGGCTAAACTACATGCTGCATTAAATACATAGACAAAATACATGTAGAGTGAAACTAAGGGCGCAATCCCAAGTGCCTCTGGGGCAGACACATCTTGCTTGTGTTGGCCCAGGGCTGTCGCCAACATGCGAGATTTGCTGGGTTGGCACAGGCAGTTGTGCCAACCCAGGAACACCACAGAGCTAGCCATGTAAGCTTAGCTGCCCCTATGCTGGCTGAGTTCGGCCACCGTGGGGGCTGCATGAAGGCAGGAGGGGGCGGAACGGTGCAGGGGAAGGGCAGAGGGAGAGCAGGCCAGCCTAGGAAGTGCGGCGGAGTGCAGATCTGGCCATTGGGCTGGATCCTGACTCCCATCACCGGGCTCTGTGGGCCGAATACGGGTGCTTGGATGTGTGCCAGGAATTTTGCAAATGTCCCCTTGCCCCAGGGTGAGTTCCAGCAGCAGCTAAACCTGCATTGGCTACAGCGCAAGCCAGCTGGCCTGCCTGCTACAACGCAGATCAGGATTGGGCTGTGGCTTGAACAGCAGCCGGCGGTGAAGCTGGATGATCAGGGCTGCAGTGCGAGGGGCTTGAAGCCTTTGCCCCATCACAGTTCCAACCCACACCCTGCAGCTGTTTGCCTTGGGAATAAAGTAACCACTTGTGCCATTTGTGGGGCAAGTAGAAGCTGAGGGGCACCCTGACCTGAACTGAGATCATAGGGGAGAAAAGCTCTGGCCCCCCATCCCCATCTTGCTTTCCTTTCAGAATATTAAAATTGGGGAAAAAACCGCACATGCTGAACCCAACTGTGTGTTTCATGTAATAGGTCGTGACCATCTGTATTGGAAAAGGCAGGAGCCACCCTGAGGATAGGGAGTGGTATCAGCAAAGGCCCCTTGTCCCAGGTAAACCAGGGATTATAGGGTTAATCCCAGAAGGTGGTTGCAAGCCTTGCACAGGTGCAGATGGGCATGGCTGATAAAGCCTGCCCACTGATTGGTTGGGATATAGGACCCATAGTATAAAGCTGGAGACAGCAGAGAAAGGAAGGGATCTGGGATGGGACCTGGGAAGGTCCTAGAGGAGGGCACCAGGTAGGTGCTGGAGGATGGTACCTTGGTAAGGAGCTTGGTAGGTACTGGAGGATGGTACCTGGGATGCAGTGCTGGGTGAACGGATTGCTGACTGCCTGAAGGACTGAGGAACTGGCTGAAAGACTGGAGAAGGTAAGCTGACTGTGGGAAACAGTTGTTTGGCTGCCACGCCCCTGGAGCCACCAAAGGAAGGAGGCAGTTGTAGCTGGGACAAGCTGACTGCCTATTGTTTGGTGGTGGGGTATTTTGAGCAAAGCCAGTGATGAGGGCAGTCTGGAGGAGGCAGACCATCCAGTGATCGCAAACAAAAGCTGCTGAAAGAAAGGATGACTGACTGACCCCCTCCCTCTTGCCTATCTCTGAGGCTGCTCTGTGGGGAAGCAGCCTAATGTGGGCATTGAGGACCTTAGGGAGGCCCAGCAGGGAATTTGGCGGCATCTAACTTGAAGTTCTGTGTTGCAGGACGAGATTTGACGGAACACCATCACCTTATGTGGCTGCAAGAGACTCTAACTCAGTGCAGCCAAACAGAGCCAGTAGCAGCTGCGACCTTTGGAGCCTGTGACCCAGGGCCGGCCCATCCACGATGCACACTGAAACTGTCATCTCAGGCAGGTGCACCCATCTCTTTACACTCACCTCCTCCGTGGCTTGGAAAAAGAAAGAAGAGGGGGACAGAGAGGAGAGGAAATGTGGAGGGGGGGAGTACTGAGCTGGAACACTGGAAAGTGGGAGGTGTAGAGGCTGGCATTCTATCAAGTAAGGGGGGCAGCATTTGACATACCGCCATGGGCATCAGGAGATCTTGGACTGGCCCTGCTGTGACCCTTCAGAAACAGTACCACCCGGGTCAGAGTCCTCCAATAGACCATTCTTGCCAGGGCCCTCATTCTCGCTGGTGCCAACACCAAAGCAGGCAGCATAACAGGCAGGAAATATATCAGAGGGTCAATGGATCAGCTCCAAGACCAAAGTTTGCCCCTTGAAGGCTCTCCGCTCCCCAGCTAAGTGACGGGTGCTTGGGACATACAAAATTATGCATGGGATGGGTAGAGTCGATAGAGGAATGTTCTTTTCCCTCCCTCACAGCACCAGAACCAGGGGACATCCACTAAAATGGAGTGTTGGGAGAGTGAGAATGAATAAAGGAAATGCTTTTTACCTAGTGGGTAATTAAGCTGTGGAACTCCTTGCCACAGGAGGTGGTGATGGCATCTGGCCTCGGTGCCTTTAAAAGGGGCTTGGACAGATTTCTGGAGGAAAAGTCCATCGTGGGCTATAGTCCATGATGGGTTGTGCAACCTCCTTACATTAATAGTAGGTTACTTCAGAATGCCAGGTACAAGGGAGTGGCAACAGGATATAGGCATCTTGTTGTCTTGTGTGCTCCCTGAGGCAGCTGGTGGGCCACTGTGACATAGAGGAAGATGGACTACCTGGGCCTTTGGCCTGATCCAGCAGGTCTCTAATGTTCTCATGGGAAGGAGCCAGGGCTCTTTTGGAACAAGTCCAAGCCATCACCTCCTTTCGACTTCTCCAGGGTTTGGATGGACCTGCCTGAACACCCTTTTTTCTTGATCTAGAATTGGACTCTCTCTGTTGTTGCCCTCTGCCCCAGAGCACTTGCCAGATCTTCATCCTCCCAACCTGTCCATGGACTCCCAACCTGTCCCAACGTGTCCATGGCTGAGGCCTTGCCAGAACTGGACACGAAAATTTGTGTTGTCTCTGCATCTGGGACAGCAGGATGAAGGAACAACCTTTGGACATGTTAAGCCAGGAAAGCTTGAGCCAATTGAAGAATGGAAGTAGCAGGGCCAATAATTTCTGAACATTTTATTTGTGGTGTCAAAAAAAAACACACACAACACTTTACGATATGAAATAAAATCAACTCACCTCTTGTACCAAACGAGAGGCTTGTAAAAGTCAAAGGGTTGAACATGCAGAAAAAGAATGTGCAAAACATATACAGAAGGAATTTTTGATCACAAAGTACTACATATTAAACATAAGAGTTGTTATTAATATGTAGCAAGGTATGCTTGTTACCTTAGAGCGGTGGTTCTCAAACTTTTTAGTGCCAGGGCTCACTTTTTAGAATTACAATCTGTCCAGGACCCACCAGAAATGATGTCATGGCTAGAAGTCATAATCTAATAAATAGATGTCATAATCTAATAAATAAATAAAATAAGTGCCATCCTTGTGACGACAGAGCCTGCTGCTTTCCTAAGAATGCAGCAATAAGTTGGGTTATTTCTCAGATTTTCCAATAGCAAAGTGAATTAGAAATTTTTAAAAAGCCTGTTGACAACCTTGACACAAGCAAAATAACCACACAGCCCTCCCCCTTTCCAGTGTCACATCTTGCCATCTTGTCAATGATGGCTGCCCTAGGTGCTATGCCACCCTCCTGCAATTGGCTCGTGGCCCACCTGGTGGGTCCCGACCCACAGTTTGAGAAACACTGCCATAGAACAACCCGACTGAGCTATGTCAACTTTTTGAAAAACAAACTCGCAGACAAACAAGCTTCCTCTTTATACATATAAAGGGCAAGTATATATTATTACTGCCAACAACAACAAAAAGTTTTTGTGTTTTTTTAAGGAACAGTTGTGACTTCGGGAGAAAACAGAAATGAAATATTCTGGAGCTGTCTGCTGGTACCATGTAGAACAAATTATTATGTTTTTTTTCTGTCAGAGGGAATGTGAGAGGAAAAAGAAAGCTCTAGCTCTAGGGCAAAATGGATGCCTCTCCCTTCCACCACAGTTCCTGGACAATGCGTATGTCACAATTTAGAATGATTTTCATTCCTTTAAGGCAAGTTACTGAGAGGGCCTCTGTCATCCTTACTTGACAGAGGTTGCAGTGATCCAAAGCTTGCATCTGAAATCCAAGAGCTGAGCAATGATCAAGTAATAATAATAATAATAATAATAATAATAATAATAATAATAATAATAAATGTATTTATATACCGCCTTTCTTAAGATCACTAGATTTCTCTAATGACTGTAACTCAAGACGGTTTACGTAGGCAGACCTTTATTCACAAACCCGAAGGTTTTTACAATTTACAGAAACGTTCTTTCTTTCAAGAGCAACACTCATACAGATGGATTTTTCTGGATTTAGCCTTCTTTCTTAGCCACCCGTCTGTCTTCTGCTGGCTGATGAGGCTTCCCTGCTCCTCCAGGGACGCAGCTGATCAGCACACTCCCCCTCACACGAGGCAGCTGGAACTCAGCTTTTAATCAGTCACAGTTTTGCAAGGTCTGCCACTCACAGAGACTTCCGGTAGTCTCGAGCTCACGACCTTCGGAACTTCAGCTGTTATCTTCGGGCAAACGGAGGCATTAACCCTCTCGGCCAAATCTTCTAAATCAAAGTGAATAGAAAGGACACTGCAGGCCAAAACATTGTGGAACTTCCAGGCCAGAGACGTAACAAGGCTGGAGCCTGAGAGGCCCCTGCCCCGGGTGCTACACCAAGAAGGGTGCAATTTTCCTGCAGACCCACTTCGAAAGTATGAAAAAGAAAAAAGCCCCAGATAGCTTCCCCAACTGTTGCACAGCAAAACCACTGAATGTGGAGTGCTCTCCAGGCAGTTTTCTGAGGTCCCTGCTGCCTCTTCCAGGTTGCATGGAGGCCCCTCATAAGAACGTAAGAAGAGCCCCACTGGATCAGGCCAAAGGCCCACCTAGTCCAGCTTCCTGTATCTCACAGTGGCCCACCAGGTGCCTCAGGGAGCCCAGTAGACCACAAGATGCTTGCATCCTGTGGCCACTCCCTTGCACCTGGCATTCTGAAGTAGCCTACTATTAATGTAAGGAGGTTGCCCAACCCATCATGGCCTATAGCCCACGATGGACTTTTCCTCCAGAAATCTGTTCAGTCCCCTTTTAAAGGCATCATCACCACTTGTGGCAAGGCGTTCCATAGCTTAATTATCCGCTGGGTAAAAAAGTATTTCCTTTTATCTGTTTTAACTCTCCCAACACTCAATTTCAGTGGATGCCCCCTGGTTCTGGTATTGTGAGAGAGGGGAAAAAACCATCCCTCTATCCACTCTATCCCTCCCATGCATAATTTTATATGTCTCAATCATGTCCCCCCTCAGGCACCTTTTTTCCAGACTGAAGAGCCCCAAACGCTGCAGTCTTTCTTCCTTTGCCCAGTGGCATCACATATATTTCCTTGCCCCAGGCACCTTTTTGTCTAGTTACACTTCTGTTGCAGGTCATAGAGGGAAACCCACAGGTATGCCTAACAGGAACAAAATTCTGTTGATGGGTCCCCAAGGAGAAATTTGGGAAACAGTTCCCAAAGTTGCCCCTGTATTTGCTGGATCTTCCACACACGAGAAATATTTGGGTTTCTCTGCCATCATTAAAGAGATTCAATAGACTTTTCCCCATACTACATTGTTTTATAGTTTTCGGAGACCCTGTGGAGTACTGAACATCTCTAGAGCATGAAGCTTTGGAAGTGGAGAAAATCCTGCAATATGAGAATATTGCTAAGCTGGTTGGAAAAAATCAAGTCGGGTCCTAATTATGGAATACAAAGGACTTGTTTTCCAGACACTGCAGCAAGTTGTTCTTGTCACTTCTGGCTAAAAAGGGGCTTTACAGTTGCAATTGCATATAAAATGGAATTGCATTTTTAAATGCAAAAATAAAAACAAGCATGTCAGTTCCCTTCTCTGCATGTGTCATGGGCAACATTCCCGTGAGTTCCTTCTCAAAAAAGAGCCAAACCTCTCTGCCAACAGAGAATGACATGAGAAGTCATAAAGGCATCACATTTAAGCACACCATTGTTTTTGCCAACAAATCAACTAGCACACGGAGCAGATTTAATTAAATACATTTCTCTTCTTTCTTTTGGCAATGTGCTGAACGTTTAAAATGAGCCATGAGACAGATTCTTAGGGAGCTTCTCTCTGCAGAGCCCTCCCCTACATAGTGAATGGATGATTTCAAGCCCAAGAACATCCTGACAGATTTATTAGATACGCCGGTGATCTTGGAAGGTTTCTGGTCTATTTCAGCAGAGGCTATCTGGGGTCAAGAATTTGCTAAGTGGAAAACTGTAGTTAACTATCTAGGTACATTCAGGAAGAGAGTTCATTGTGCTGAAGTCATTATGGTTGTGCAAATAGAGGAACTGACAGGCTGCAATCCTAAACACACTTATCTTAGCTTCCAATCCTATTTTAGGCAGGCAAGGGCCCATACCAATAGCCAAGCTATTCCACAGTGAGCTCTTTCACCCTGAGTAACATGGCCATTACCCTGCCAAGTGAGGAAGTTAACCACCACATCTGTTGCAGGTCTAACTCCAGGTTAAGACTACGCTCTCAAAGGCTTAAAAAAAAGTTCATAATCTTTCTATGTACAAAGTGCAGACAAAACTTTATTTTTTGCATTGAAACAAAGTCTGGAACAATTAAAGTATTTCTACAATGAAAAGCTCACACATCGTATAAAATGAAAACATTATAAAGTAATATAGCCAGCGGCACTCACTGGGAATTGGCTTCTAAGGGCTGGTTTGAATACAAGAAATGTTTAAGCAGGGCCACAAAAGCAACAATGTGTGACTACTAGTCTAGTCAGACCAGTTTTTGAAATTTAGCCTAATAGAGTGAACAAATATGGCTTCACACATGCACACGCAGAAATCGACTCTCTCTGTTGCACACACAAAACCCAACCAGCAAAAAATATCTTCCCTTCGATTCTTCCTGTAACACTGGCTTCTATCTCTGGGCAGTACCTTGGATCCACCTTACAGATATAATAGTGTAACTGTTGCAAATGCCATCAAATGAAACTGGGAATTGGAGCTTGGTGAGGATCTTGTGGATAATTGGGTTAGAGATCCTGAGCTTCTCCCCTTTGCAACACTACAATTCCCCAAGTTCCCTAGAGAGAATAGCTAAAACCAGTCAATGGGCCAATCCTGTACTCCATAGCAGAAGGCTCGCTGCGTGTATTGACGAGGTGGCAATCAGACAGCCTGGGAGCAACAATACTTTACCTTGCCGTCTGCCACCTGGCCATCAGCTGGTCTCCTCAGACCTGCACCAGCTATTTCACTGGCATGAGTCTGAGGATAGGCTGAAGGTGGGTCCAGGCCAGGAAAGAGGGATAGGACCCTGCGCATGCTGTTGCTGCTGAAATCCATTCCCCTCCTGCTCCTGAACTGTACTTTCCTCTCCCTACCCCGAACCTCTTGTGACCAACCACGACCTGCCCTTGCTAGCACCTTTTCTGCTCCAGTGCAGGCTGGGTCCACCTGTGGCAAACACACAGAGCTGCTGGCCATTTGCACTGGCAGCTTTGACAAGCACAACTGCAGAACACCTTTTATGGTGCCCCAGAGTCATTTATGACAGTGGGACGTATGTTCCGCTGTCGTGGATGCCCAGTAGGATTGCACCACAAGTCTGTAATGCAGTTATGTCAAAGCACTCTGCCTTGTTGCCTTTAGAAAGAAATAATTTACATTTTCTTTCTCTACATAATCCTTTCAAGTAACTAAATGCAAGATGCAAGAGTTCACTATGAGCCATAAAGCAACTCTGTGGATTTTTTTTATAAAATTCCTGTGTGTGCAAACCCAGGGAACAAACCTGTTCCACAGCATTGAAACCAACTTGAATTCATCACAAGGCTTCCACCAGGTTACCACAGTGAGGGCACAGTCCTAACCTGGAGTTAGGCCAGCACAGTTTGGCTGGCACCAGGGCCACCATAAAGCATGTTTGAGTCTCGGAGTCACTCTCGGAGTCACTCTCGGAGTCAGGGAGGATGGCTCACGTATGTGTGCTGGCCTCTCTGACTCCAAGAGTGGTCCAAACATATGTTACTGTGTCTCTTGTGCCGGCCAAACTTTGCTGGTCTAACTCCAGGTTAGGATTGCATTCTGAAATACTCTGTCTTTGGTCTACTTTCTAAATCCCTTTTCTTACTTCACCATACACCAACCTTACTTATACTTTCAAAATCCACCTGGCTGCAGCATAACTACACAGCTTTCATTTTGGGGTCGGGCTCCATCAGTGGTAGAACACCTGCTTCATGAGCAGAAGGCCACAAATTCAGAAGGTCCTGGCATCTTGGAAAGACTTGGTTTCTGCTTGAAATTGTTGAGAGCCACCAGTCAATGAGAATAAGCAAGATGGACCAATTGTCTAACTGGTGGAAGTCAACTTCTTATGTTCACTTGTGTTATATATGCTGTGCCTATGTGGGATATTTCTCCCATTTGGGCAAATTAGCACCAAAACAGGTATAAGGGACAAAATATATTGACTACATTATCCAAATAACAAAATGGCAAGGTAATCTGACTCACCTTCAGTCCCCATCTGCCGGAAAGACATTTGAGGGACCACACTTGTTTATGGACATGCAAGGCTCACGGGGGCAGGCGGAAACCAAGATTTTCTCAGGGTGCAATCCTAATCTGGTGTTAAAGGTTGTTTCCCCATGACCGAATGTCAACTGGCGGTGCTCATCTCCGTTTCTAAGCTGATGAGCCGGCGTTTGTCCAAGGACAAGTTTCCGTGGTCATATGGCCAGCTTGACTATACGCCAAGACATACGGAACGCCGTTACCTTCCCACCAAAGTGGTACCTATTTATCTACTCACATTTTTACATGCTTTCAAACTGCTAGGTTGGCAGGAGCTGGGATAAGTAACGGGAGCTCACTCCATTGCGTGGTCTCGAACAAACAACCTTCCGGTCAACAAGCTCACAACTCAGCAGTTTAACCTGCTGCCAGCACAAATCCCTTGTGACAGCCCAGGGAGTGTCAAAAACATGCCGTTTAGAGTGTTTGCACCACTCTCCGAGTCAGGCAAATGAACGTGCACCGTCCTCCCTGGCTCTGAGAATGGTCTAAACATGCTTTATGGTGCGTTTGCAACACTCCTGGGCTGGCACAAGGGATTTGTGCCAGCCTAACTCCAGGTTAGGATTGTGCCCTCATAGATGTATCACACACACCAAGAGGATGCAAATTAACTGTTTTCAACAGAACAAATACCTGAAAATGAAAGCTAACTAATGAAGAACATACTTTGTCTTGCAATAATAAATCATCCTTCCTGCCAGACCCCTTTCTAAATTTGGCCTTTTGCAAGGCACCTGAGTTTTATATAAACAGTTATCAGAACAAGAGAACAGGCAAACAGGAATTTCTTCCATATGCACAGCAGCCAAATTCTAGAGTTATAAACACTGATACTGCTCATATTAGCAGCATGGAAAACCTACTTTCATGTAGTTTGTCGTTCTCTCTCTGTCTCTCTTTTTTTTTTAGGACAGAAATATTTTAAAAACTTGATGTGGGGATTGATGGGGAAGGGGAGGTAGGATTTTGATGTCACAGGGTGCCAAAAACCTGCATAACTTGTGTGTGCGTGTGCGTGTGGGCGCGCATGTGCGTAAGAGCTAACCTTAGAACAAAAGGCAAACTTTTTTTTTTTTACAAAGTTGTGATATGGCTTTTGCCACATGAAATACAGCACATTTCTATGTTTCTATCATCAACCTGATGCGACTGCATCTGAGAAAGGGGACAATAAGCCACATGCATAAAAGGACTTGATGTGGCATAGTCACAAAAGCTATCATCTGTTTTTCTTTCTGAACAAAATTCATTGATCTGCCAAAGAAAGGCCAAGAAGTGTGCTAGATCAGTTCTACATTTTCTAGAGCCTCAATATTCAAATACCCACAAAAAAGCAAGCCAACTGAAATAAAAATCAAGCATGAACAACAACAAAAAAAACCCACAGAAATGCTTCCTGTCTCAAACAACATCTTCCCTTTAAATCTTGGTATAGAAAGTACAAACACTTCACATTGCATATTAGGTTGGTTGGAAAAGCTTTTCAGAGGTAGAAAATGGTGTGGTGTGTACATTTTGTGTCTTTCTTTTTTGTTTCTTAAGCAGGATAAAAGGGACTTATTTATCCTCATAAGCAGAATTTCTAAAAATGTCTTCGGTATAAATATCTACTGTAAACAAAACCCAGACTGGGAAGTAGTTCAACAGCGTTAGGCTAATCATATGGTTTAATTCTCCATGCTTTGAAACCCAAGAGACATATGATTTTGAATGGACAAAGAGCAAATTCCAATATAGTTTCCTAAGCAGAACTAGGACTCCCCCCCCCCCGATCCCATAGCTTGCACTTCAATTCGTAAAAAATCGTATTTACACTGAACTGCCTTTACACATACATCAGTCCGATTAGATGGCCATTATTCTTGTATTCAGTGCCACTGAACGACACCCTTGGCCTCCTAAACTCCGGTGTCTTCTCGTCTCAGCAGCACCACATAGTCATATTTACACACTATATACAGATGGAGCAGGTCTGCTCAGCGGTATAAAGAGTCCCGTCAGAATATACTGAAATATACAGTGAAATCACTCTGAAGTTCAAAATCTGAACAAGTTGATGAATTCCTGGGGTGAAAGAGAAGTGGAGCAGCTCTCTGGGTTGTTGGCCGTACAAGGGTGATCAGTGCCCTAAAAAAGAAAACAGACTTGGATTTATAAAGGTGACACAATCGGTGGCAGTTCAGTCCTGCCAAGCGGACGAACGCCTCGTTTATACTGATAAAAGTGAAACCTTTTGCCACGGCTGAAAGAAAAAGCCAATTTGCTCATATAATCAGCATGTTACTGCTGGCTCTGGACTCACATACATTAGGTAATTCCCAGGACTTGTTATAAATCTTAGCCATTTGGAGCATTTAGCAAATGCATAGACCGGGTCACGCTGACCTGGCACAAATGGGTCATTTTACGCATGACGCAGCAACAAGCCACAAGCCTGGTTTGCAACAAAGCATACACTTATGAGGGAGTCATGGTCAATTCCCGTTCCCTCCGTAGTGCATGTGCAGGATACCCACTTGCAATTTCGTGTTCATCTCATGCACAAAGTTTAGGTCATTTCGGCTGTATGCCTAAAAACTGCGTCATGTGATTCAACACCTGAAGAATCTCAGGGCCCCCAATCTGCATGATCTGCAAGCAAAGCGTTCACAGGTGCAGGTCATCTTCAAAGGAAAAGAAGCAGACTTCACGCCTCTATTTAACGGCCAGAAACGCATCAGGGAAGTGTGTACCTTCCAGGACAGAATATGGCAGTGTCTGCAGAGCCGCAAAGTATCTCCATACTGCTCCTTCCTCGGGTAGCATTTCACAAGCTTGAAATACATCTTCTTCCAATCCAAATGGCCTTTGTCTGACAAGATGAGCCGCTTGCGAATCTGAAATAGGAAGACACATAAATAGTAGGCCTAGAAGTTATTCCAAGGGACAACCAATATCATCCACACTACGATGAAACCGGATCCGTCAAAGCTAAGTCCTCTTTCATGGAAAGAGTGCCAAAATTACTAGGTCAGATTAAAAGAAAATGTGGCACAAATCAGAGACAGTCATAATGAATATGAACCCTCTTTAGATACCTGGAGCATGGGGTAACTTTTAGGGCGCAATCCTAACCTGGAGTTAGGCCTGCACAGTTAGGCCAGCAAAGTTTGGCCGGCACAAGGGCCACCATAAAGCGTGTTTGGACCACTCTCAGAGTGAGGGAGGATGGCGCACATCTGCGTGCTGGCCTCTCGGACGCCAAGTGGTCCAAACCATAGGTTACAATGTCCCTTGTGTCGGCCAAACTTTGCTGGCCTAACTGTGCCGGCCTACCTCCAGGTTAGAATTGTGCCCTTTGACAAATAAGACTGGAACCACTGCCTATTAAACATGACAAATTGGATTGTACATCCCATAAATAAAGATCCAAAGGTGGATACTAATATGGGGGGGAAGAGAAGAAGCTGTCCATGCTTAGCATGGGGGAGTAGAGTAGAAATCAGTATTTTCTGCAGTGCACCTGACTACTGAAGGGGCAAGACACTTTTATGATTCTAAGCCACCATTCAGTATTAAGAATTGGAAAGGTCATCTAGTCCAACCCCCTGCCTGTAGCAGGAAATCTTCCTGGAGCATCTCCAGCAGGTACCTGTTGAGCCTCTGCTTGAAGATGTCCAATGAGGGAGACTCGGCAATCTTTGGCAGTAGAAACGCACATGTGTCATGTGCTTAGATCCCTGCCATAGGGCATAAAGTCATCACAAGCTTGCTGTTGTGTACTTGCCAAATAACTGGTGTCCTGCTTCCAGAGCATTTGTAGAGCACCTTCAGTTTCAGGTGAAACTAAGCAAGAACCTGGCCTCACTTTCAGTATCTCTGTTGCTTCCTAGTTTCACCATGTCCAATGTCTCTTACCTGCCTGTCCGTGAAGTGGTAGTGGCACAGTTTCTTCCACAGCAATCGGTCCTCACTGAGCACCTGAAGACTTGGCGCCACTTGCCCAATGCTCACGAGGTCTCTCCCATCTGTTAGGCGTTGCATGATGTTTAATTGTAAACATAAGGGCAAGTCTGTGAAGGTGAGCCCTTTAAAGGCAGGCTGGGAGTTAAAAAAAACAAAAACAGAGCAAACCATGACAATGATGCAAAACAACAAAGTGATTCTATCCAACATGTAAAGTGCATTGACCAGCTGGTGGCATCGCCTAATGGGTTCCTAATGGGACATTAATCACTAATCATTCTGGAAATGATTACGGGGCTGGGGCATCTCCCTTATGACTTCATAAAGAAAGAGTACAGCGTTTGGGGCTCTTCAGTCTAGAAAAAAAGGTGCCTGAGGGGGACATGACTGAGATATACAAAATTATGCATGGAATGGAACGAGTCGATAGAAGGATGACACTATTCCCTTTCTCACAACACCAGAATCAGGGGACATCCACTAAAATGGAGTGTTGGGAGAGTTAGAACAGACAAAAGGAAATACTTTTTTACTCAGCGGGTAATTAAGCTGTGGAACTCCTTGACACAGGAGGTGAGGATGACGTCTGACTTGGTGCCTTTAAAAAGAGATTGGACAGATTTCTGAAGGAAAAGTCCATCATGGGCTATAGGCCATGCTGGATTGTGCAACCCCCTTACATTAGTAGTAGGCTCCTTCAGAATGCCAGATGCAGGGGAGTGTCAACAAGATGCAGGCACTACACCTTGTTGTCTCGTGTGCCTTCTGAGGCATCTGGTGGGCCACTTTGAGATACAGGAAGCTGGACTAGATGGGCCTTTGGCCTGATCCAGTAGGGTTCTTCTTATGGTCTTATGTTCTCCTTCTTCATAGACCAAGTTCTCATGTGAAAGCTGCTGGAGCTCATCCTTGCCTGCAGATGTCACCCTCTGCCCTCAAGGTTCTTACCAGTGTAATGAGACCGCTGCAGTTAACTCAGGGCCCAATCCTATCCAACCTCCCGGCACCAATGCAGCCACAATACAGCCCCAAGGTAAGGGAACAAATATTCCCTTGCCAAAACAAGGCCTCATGACTGCCCCTTCCACCGTAGGATGCAGCACACACCCCATTGGTGCTGGAAAGTTGGATAGGATTGGGCCTTCAACCAGTACAGAAAAGCACATGGTACATGTTGGGAGTGGTCTCATTTTCATCACCAATTCACAAGTGCTATGGCACCATTTTGGTGCTGCTGCTGCTCTGGGCACTGGGCAGCTTAGGATTGGGCTGCCCACAGGGTTGGCAGAAAGGGTACCACTCCAGGAATCCTATCTTAAAATGAATGCTGATTTGCCCCATGCATACACATTAGGGCTCCAGATGGATCAAACCTTGAATCATATCCTTAATATCAAAAAGAAGTGGTTCAATTTTACTTCAGTCAGTGGGACTCTCTCTGGTATCAAACTTCAGTTCTTTCCAAGAGCTTTTCAAACATTGCTTTTTTAGGAGAAACAAGTCAGGATGGATTGGAAGAGAGTGTTGGTTTTGATTTCCCGGACAGGATTTTTGAATTTTTACAGAAAGAGTCACTGAAGTACATTACTTGGTAAATATTGTTTCAAACTTGTCTGTTCACGTCGGACATTTCTTGGCTGTTCCCTAGCATGATTCGCCTATACGGCTGGAGCACTCCAGTCTGTTTACTGTTTGCAGGCTCCCCTCCTCTCCCCCCTCCCATTTTCTTCTACAGCTCTAGCCAAGGTCTGGGAAGAATCCTTGTTTTATGGTGACGGTCAAGGGTGCGCTCAGACATCCTGCTGACTTCAAGGCCAAGCAGCACCAAGGCCCCTTATAGCTAGGGATGGGTTTTTTTTGGTGATCAACACAGAACACTAAATAATGAGAATTTCTATTGAAAAGGGTACATAAAACGAAATTTAGGTCAAAACGTGAAAAAACACCACTTTTGCCTATTTTTGACACAGTTGGAAACAAATTTTGATCAATTTCATGAAAATAACACCACTTTTGTTTATTTTTGACACAGTTTTGAGGAATCCACATATAGTTTTCAGTAAGGGATCAGGAGGAGGGGTGGCAGAAACAGAAGGAAACATGCTTAAACTTATATGAACATGCATGTTCATAGCTCACAGTGCACGCTGGGGCGACTTTCATGGAATGTGGAAGTGGTAAGTAGCCATTCCAAGCAGCAATCAGAGTGCAGCTTGGGAATTTTTGAGCACGTTATTTTGGGCTGGGGTGTGTGTGCCAGTGATTGCGTGCCTTTTTTAGGGCCATTCGTCCTTATTTACTGCACTGTTTGCGATATTTGCAATAAAAATTTGGATAAAAACATATCACACCGCAATTTGCTATTTTAATCAAGAAATTTTGGGGAAAAAAATCCCACCCCTAATGGGCCATATAAGTATAATGGGCCATATACTTATAGTCCATTGTGGGCTATAGGCAATGATGGATTGTGCAACCTCCTTACATTAGTAGTAGGCTACTTCAGAGTACTGGGTGCAAGGGAGTGACAACAGGATCCAAGCATCTTGTTGTCTCATGCCTCCCTGGGGCACTGGTGGGCTGCTGTGAGATACAGGAAGCTGGACTAGATGGGCCTTTGGCCTGATCCAGCGGGGCTCTTCTTATGTTCTTATGTTCTTGTTAAAGTTAATTGGATACCATGGCAAGGGCACATTTCTTACCCTGGTGATTTGAATGTTGTTCAGCTGCTGCTGCCAGTGAAGAATTGTTTCCATTCGGTGGACCCACATATTGATATTTCCAACCAGAACAGACTTGCCAACACTCTGGACCAGAGTACACAGGGATGTATAAAGAGTCTGCAGCAATTCCCGTATTAGCCGGATGCTCTGCTGATCCTCTAGGACTTTTTTTTTGGGGGGGGGAGAAAAAAAAGAGTAAAGTAAGATTAGGGGCAATAGTCCAGTTCCTTACCAGCGCACTTACCATATCAAATCAAAAGAATTCAAACGAAAGCCCT